>CM047809.1:125152262-125432949 GCA_026214975.1 Gentiana macrophylla | reverse complement strand
TGTGTGGATTTTACACTGGACTCTGGGGCATCATTTCATATTTGCCCTCACAGAGTGGTTCTCAAGTTATCATTAGATAGATTGTGGTCATATATCTATGGCAATAAACAAAGTCTGCAAGGTAGTTAGGATTGGCTCGATTCGATTGAGGATGGATGATGGAAGATTACATCGGCCCGAGTGAAGTTAGACATGTTCCACAAATGACCATGAACTTGGTATCTCTCAATTTTTAGGCGACAAAGTTCGATTTCAAAGTGAAGGTGGAGTCTTGATTGTCTATAAAAACTTCGATTTTAGTTACGAAGAGAGTCAAAAAGGGACCATATATATACTAAAAGTGGTCATTCTTGAGTTACTGCATGTTGTGGCATCTGTTGAGATTCATGAGATCATGACTTACAAAGCGTAGCCGCATGAGGCTGGGTCACATGGGTGAAAAGAGGATCTGAGTTCTTTCTCAAAAATATCTTCTTGGGGAGTGTAAGGTCAAGAACTTGGAATTTTGTGAGCATTTTGTGTTTGGGAAGCTCATGAGCAAGTTCTCAAAAGGGTAGTACACAACACATAGTCATCACTTGATTACATTCATTACGATTGTTAGGGGCCATCAAAGGTGAAGTCATTGGGTGGTCACATATATTTTGTGTCATTCACGGTGACTATTCAAGGATGACTTGGGTGGTGATTATGAAGCACAAAAGTGAGGCATTCAAGAGTTTCATGCAATGGAAGGCTCACAGTTGAAAATTAGTTAGGGAAGAAGATCAAGAGGCTTAGTCTGGATAATGAGTGCAAAGTCTGCTGGTGAGTTTGATGAGTTTTTTAAATAAAGGGCATTGTCGGACATCACATGATTAGGAATACTCCTCGTGAGAATGGGTATGGCCCGAATGGCTAAATCAAACTCTTATAGGGAGAGCAAGATGAATGCTCTCTAATGCTTTGAATTTGTCAAGAAGATTTTAGGCGGAGGTGTAAGCCTGACTTTCTACTTAATCAACATGAGTCTACACACAAGGACCGAGTCTTAAAACAACAATTGAGATGTGGTCAAAGCGTCTTTGATTACTCGAGTTCTAAGGGTATTTGGAAGCACAATTTACTATAATGTCTGTGAAGAAGCTGGAACCAAGAGCCAAGAAATGAGTGTTTGTAGGGGTATGGTGACGGAGTTAAGGGTTATAGAATTTGGTCATCGTGACGAGTTATTCATTCATGAGATGCGAGTTTTGATGAAAATTCTATGCTCGGTTCATCGATGAGAGGACTCTTGAATCAAAGCCAGTCTTTGAAACCTGAAAAATTGACAATAAGGTGGAGCTTGGTGGAGTCATTTGAAATGCAACAATCAAGCGATCCAGTCAAGTCGATTTTTCATCGATCAGTTCTTGAACTAGAGCCGAGTCCAAGCAGATCATCTCGAGCAAATGTCAGTTGAGCGTCGAGGCCGAGAACATGGGTCGTGAGTATAGGCTATTAGCGAATTAGAAGATCTAATGTTGGGGTACCTCCCAAGAGGTATGGTTTTGATGATTTGGTGAATCGCACTTCAAGTTGCGGAAGAAGTGGATGGTTTTAGAACCTTACTTACAGGGAAAAAGTTAAGTATAATGCCGTTTGGTTGCAAGAAGAAGGAAGGAAAGCTGGGGCGAGAAGAGTTAAGTATAAGGCACGTTTGGTTGCAAGAAGGTTCGATCGAGGAAAGAAGGGTGGACTTTGATGAGACATTCTCACCATGAGTCGGACATACTTCAATCAGTGTTACTAGCAATGGTGGCATAACGGGACTTAGAATTTGGCGATTAGATGTGAAGACAATTTTTCTACAAGGTGAGGTAGATAAAGAGATATATATGGATCGAGACAGAAAAGGATTCCAAATTCACAGCAAAGGAAGATTTTGTGTACAAGTTAAATAAGTCCTTGTATGGATTGAAGCAGGCTCTTATACATTAGTATAAAAGGTTTGTGATTACATGATCGAGTTGGAGATTCTGGCTGAAAGTCCTTATGATTGTTGTGTTCTGATCGATTTGAAAGATGGATCATATATCATCTTGTGTTATATGTGGATGACATCTTGATAATTACAAGAAAAGAAGTCTATTGTTCGATGTCTGAAAGACCGTCTCGATCTTTGAGATTTGGAGTGCGGCAAGAAAATTTTAGGGATGGAGATGCGGAGATAGAAGTTAGAAGAAAATATTTTTATCTCAGCGAGGCTATATCTGAAAGATTTTGTCAAAGTTTGGCATGTCAAATTTGCTAAGCCAATAGATACTCTATGGCATCAAATGTTCATTTGTCGATTTTGCTTCACAATCAGTAGAGTAGAAGGAGTACATGTCAAGAGTTCCCAATGCTAGAGCGATTGACAATCGATGTATGCCATGGTGTCTGCGCTAGGCACGATCTGCTCAGGCAGTCGAGGCGTTGTCGGCGAGTTTATAGCTCAGCCTAGAAAGGAACACTAGAAAGGCACATGAAAAGAATGTTCGGTACCTTAGAAGTGCAGGTGATGTTGGTCTCATTTATGAAGGTGATACTCAAAGCCATCACATGATCTTGTGATGCGATTACTGCCGAGTGATGTGGGCGGCGAGTGAAAATCTATGATTGATTATGTTTTCACATTGGAAATTGAGTTGTCGGTGAAAGCAACTCTTGAGGTAACAATGGCTTTATCAACTAATGAAGGCGAGTATATGGATCTTCTTGAAAGCGACCAATAAGGAATGCAGTTGAAAGGACTGAGTCGGTGATTTGAGGCTACATCAAGATCAAAGTGAGATTTATTATTCTGATTTGAGTGCAATTTGTATAGCTAAGGACCATGTTCATCATGAGAGATCAAGCATATTGATGTGAGGTATCATTTTACGAGAAAATGAGAAGAGGTTCGTAGTGAAGAAGATCATCGAAGGATAATCTTGCTAATATGTTCTCTAAACAGTTTAATGTGAGCAAGTTTCGATTGTTTGGACTTTACGAATATTCAAAGAATATAAAGTGAGGCTGGATACTTAGCTCGAAGCGATTAGGTGAGTGGATTTTGTGAGAAGTCTAGTACAAGTACATATTGGCATTGACTAATGCATCTAGTACAAATATATCGATTATGTAATCGAGGTTGGATTTGTGAATGAGTTCAAGTCAATGAGGAATTTATCGATTTTGGTGACTTGGTCTCTAAAGCGATGACTAAAGCCCAGTGGAACTAATCATGGCAAGGAGGGGCGAGAATGATGGCGGGTTCGATAAAAGTATATTCAACGTGAAAGTCAATTTGATGAAGTGCAACTGAGTTTCTTCTGAAAGTCGTGATCGATTTAGTCTCTGCTGAGTTTTCTTAGAGTATAGTTGAGTTCATCGGCGATTAGATACAAGTCACGAAATTCGATTTTGGTGAGTTTCATCACAGTGAATAACTTTCTGGAGTAGGGTCCACATCTAGGGTATTTCTAACAAATTCCGACAAAGATCTTATGGCGGTTAGGGTTAGGGAATTGTGCCTATAAATACTAATGTTGTAATAAATGCAATGTGTGTCTTTCATAAGTGTGTGAAAATCCTTGTAACTTGTGCATAGTAAAATATCTCATTTCTGTCCGTGGAGTAGTCGGCACAATGCCGGAAAACCACGTTAAATCACTGTGTTCTCTTTGTTATGTGTTTTATCAATTTCCGTCATACTTTATGTTTGCATTATACACTTTAATCTTTATTAAAGCTGCAAGTTTCTCGTCATGTTTTAACAATGTCTTACTCATCATTCTTTATTATAAACACCAGGCGAAAGCTTGCGATTTGAAAAAAACAAACACGAAGCAATGCAAGCGTAAAAATAGCGGAATTGATAAACTCGAAACAAGAAGAACACAATGATTTAACGTGGTTTTAACATTGTGCCGACTACTCACGCATCTGAAAAAAGAAGATATTTATTATGCACGAATTACAAGGTTTTCACAAGTATGTGAATAACACTTTCAAAGACACACGTTGCATTGATTACAACATTGGTATTTATAGACACAAATCAAACCCTAACATGCCAAAAGATCTTTATCGAATTCTCATAAATACCGGATGTGGAACCCGACTCATTGATATCCGCGAGGCGAAACTCGGCTCAAAAGCGACTTCTCCAGAACTTGTAATCAACTCGCCCGTATGTAGAACTCATTATACGCGGTGAAACTCGGCGGACCAGGCGAGTATTGGCGTGTCTTGAAGAAACTTCGATTGCACTTCATCAAGCGACTTTCTCGAAGCCGAATATCTTTGAAAGCGACCATCATTCTCGATATTCGATTTCTCCGATTAGTTCCACGATCATTTGCTATCGATTTAGAGATCAAGTCACCCAAAGTGACAAATCTCCACCTTGACTTGGACTCAATTCAACGTCACTTAGGTTGCGTAATCGGATGTACTATGCCAGTGCGTGCGTCAATGCCGGGATGTCTGATGCGGACTTCACCTCGAAATCCACTCAAAGTTGATCTCGCCTCAAGCCGAGTATCAAATTTGATTTACAAGCTTTGAATATTAAACAAGTCGAGACACAAGCTGAAACTTTATCTGCTTTGAACTAGTTTAGTGAACATATCGGCGAGGATTTTCTTTGGTGTTGATCTTAACTTCACTCACGACCTCTTTTTCATTTCTTAGAAAATTATATCTCACATCAATATTCTTGGTTCTCTCATGATGAACTGATCTCTGGCTAGAAAAATTGCACTCAAAACTGTCATAATAAATCTATGCTTGATCTGATGTAACCCCAATCAACGACTAGTCCACTTCCAACCAGACACCTCCTTGGTTTGCAGCCCCATAAAACCATATACTCGACCGAGTGGTTGACAAAGCCAATGTTGCTGAAGAGTTGCTTTCAGTGACAACCCGAATTCCCGCAATGTGAAAACATAACTTGATCATAGATTTTCTCTTGTCACTTCACTGCATAATCGACATCCGCGATATCTGTGACCAAACTGCGGTATCACCTCATAAATGAGATCAACATCGATTTGTACCTCAAAGGTACTGAACATTCTTTTCACGACTTTCGATATTCCTTTCCGAGGTTGAGCCATAAACCTGCGACAACAATATTTGCTGAGCGGATCAGGCCTAGTGCACTATGGCATACATCGGCCTTGCCATTGCGCACTAGCATAGGGAACTCTTGACATATACTCCTACTCCTCTGCTGACTGTGAAGCAAAAACTGACAAATGAACATTTTATGCCATAAGAGTATCTATTGGCTTAGCAGCTGACATGCCAAACTTTGACAAAATCTTTTGTATATAGCCCTGTTGAGATAAAAACAGTTTATTCTGATTTCTTTCTCTCCAGATCTCCATCCTTAAAATTTCCTTCATTTCAAACTCAGCACTGAGAAGGTCTTTCAGATACTGAACATCAGACTTCTTCTTTGCAACTATCAGCATATCATCCACATATAACACAAGATAGATGTATGATCCATCTTCCAACTGACTGTTGTAAACACAGCAATCATAAGGACTTTTGCTATAGCCAAACTAGATCATATAACTGTCAAACCTTTTATACCACTGCCTAGGAGCCTGCTTTAGTCCATACAAGGACTTCTTCAACTTACACATAAGATCTTCCTTACCAGGAACTTGGAAACCCTCTGGCTGAGTCATGTATATCTCTTTGTCTACCACACCATGTAGAAAAGCTGTCTTCACATCAAACTGCTCAAGTTCTAAGTCCTACTGTGCCACCATTGCTAGTAACACTCTGATTGAAGTTTGTTTGACTATTGGTGAGAATATCTCTTCAAAGTCCACCGCTTCTTTCTGACTGAACCCTCTTGAAACCAAACGTGCCTTATAATTAACTCCTTCTGCCTCAGTTATCCCTTCCTTCTTCTTGAAAATCCATTTGCAAGTAAAAACTCTCTATCAGGTGGATGTTTTACTAGATCCCAAGTCGATTCTTGATAATGACTTCTATTTCATCTCAGCTGTGGCGACAAGCCATTGAGATCTTTAGAACATATCCTTTGCTTCCTGTAAGTAGAAGGTTCAAAACCATCCACTTATTACGCAGCTTGAAGTGCGTGTCGAACCATATCATCAAACCCATAGCTTAGGAGGTATCCCAACATTGGATCTTCTAGCTCTGTGACGCAACTATACTCTCTGCTGACCCACGTTCTCGGTTTGGCGCTCAAGCGACATTTGCTCGGTGGCGGCGAATTCGACTCTGGTTGACAACGGTCGGATGAACCCGACTTGGATCGATTGATTGTTGCATTCAAGCCGACTCCACTGAAGCTCCACCTTAACATCGGTTTTCTCGTTTAAAGATTTAGTTTTAGTTTGTTATCCTTCCCATTTGATGAACCGAGTATAAATTTTCATCAAAAAGCTGTATCTACCGAGAATGACTCTGTTTTACTAGCGATGACCAAATCTGTGCCCTTTTACTCTATCACCATACCCCACAAACACTCCTTTCTTGGCCCTTGGTTCTAGTTTCCGCTTCAACGACATGATAGTAAGCTGTGCTTCCAAATACCCTTAGGCGATTAATCTTGAGGCTTGCACGACCACATCTCAAGCGGTGTTTTGAGGCGATACATGTGTGAGGACTCCTGTTGATTAAGTAGCAGGCGTGAGTTCTGACCTCTGCCCAAAATCTCCTTGATAAACTAGCATGAGAGAGCATACATCTTGCTCTCTCGGAAAGAGTTTGATTCATTCTTTCAATTTACACCATTTTCTTTGAGGAGTATTCATGATTGTATGATGTCGCAGCAATACCCTCATTTCTGCACAACTCATCAAACTCACTCCAGCAGAATTCCAGACCATTATCTGTACGAAGCCTCTTGATCTTCTTCCCCAACTGATTCTCAACTAGAGCCTTGATGACGGTTAAAAGAGGCTATCCTACGGCATCAATATTCTATCCATTATGAGCTAAAAATAGTTGTTCCGACATATAAATATGAACCATTTACGTCGAATATCGTATGTCGGGTTCGTGAGTCGAGAAATCTGCACTGAGCGTTTATTTTCCCCATTTCGATATTATTTCATGCATTATTTGATGATTTTCAGGATACAAAATATTGGGCTGAGCATGATGGGCCGAATGCAGTGGGTTTGGGCGAATGGAATGGGCCTACAGGTATTCTAAAGCATCCAAGTTAAGTCGGTTGAAGAAAAGGACAAAAATACCCTCGGTAACTGAGGCGGTGCCGACTTACCGAGGTCGAAATCTTCGAAGCAGTTTTTCTTGGGCGAGGTCAAACTAGATGATTCTAAGTCGGTTTAGATAGCTATAAATAAGAGCTTTGCCTCGAAACATAATATAAATTATTCAAGGAATTATGCAATAAAAGTTCTTTGTTCTTTATTTTATGAGTTACAGTCGGAGAGGCAGCCAGTGCTCACCGCCCGGAGAGATCGAAGGAGATCTACGCTTTCGTCTTCGAGAGAATGATTTTATATCTTTTCCAAGATGTAGATCTATCGTTGTTATATTAAACTAGTATGTTTTAATTGCTTATTTAGTTTAATTATGTAGTAGTTAGTTTATTCTACCCCATGTGTTTTAGATCGATTCGTTGGTGAAGAAATCATGAAATAGTAGTTGCGTTCTTGGATCTGCGGCCAGTCTATATCGCTAGATCTGAATACCTAGTAAATTACTAATTCATGATAATCGGCGCCACTCGTTGATCGATAGATTTAATTTACATGTTTTTAGCTTTGATCAACTATTTGCATGTTATCGTAAATTAACATGAAGGACCACAAGTGACGTGTTAATTATGACATTATCTAGAATGGACCCAGGAGCGTCTTTGGTCAATATCGGCGGTATCTCAGGCGGGTTTGCGGTATGAGGTAACACTCAATATCGGCGGCTCTGAATTCTTTATGCGTATGGGCTATTCTGAGACCAATTAAGGAGGGTAGCTTGCGTATAGATTGTCTCTTGCCATTGTCGGAGTATATAGGGTTAGGAGTTGTACCCGTGGGCTGAACAATGAATAAATTCACCAATGGGAGGGCTTATTTGCATGTGTGGAAATAACTAATTACTCGTAATTGAACTAATACATTAGAAACTCTTGTTGTAGTTGAACTTGCATAATCTTGTTAGTTTGAGGCACCAATACTATTGTCTATATATTATAGTTGGTCGTAGACCATTATCGTGACAACTCAATCTTGATAATTAGGCGTTCTTACAGTGATTATGGTTGATGAGATCTCTAATCACTATAACAAGGTTGGTACTTAAATGTCTCTAGTCTTATATATTATCAAATGGGACATTGATAGTATAATCGAGACTATGCGTGATGGATGTCTTATCTCTTTTAGAAGGTAGGGATAGATCTAAATCTATCGAAGTGTAGAACACTTGGGTATGCGTGGGCGTGTATTAGAGAATAAATCGTTAAGTGACCCCTTTTACATTAAGTGTCACACTATGTGGCGGTTGTGTAATTATCCTTTTGACCGGAGTCTTCATGGCATCACGGTGTGGATTGTCATGCTTTGACACTATTGAGATTTCTCCTAACCACAGGCGATCATGCGGTAGTGATTGGGTATGATATTGAAGCATCACGGAGTATACATGATTGGTGCGATCCGGGAATCGCGTATCCTATGATTGGGATTGAATATCGAAATGGCCTTCTTATAAGGAATGTCTAGCTCTAGAGAATCTTTGCAAAGTGGGAGTAAATGTGTTATTCGAGGGAGCATGATATCCGGATTATAAGATCGATCGTCAATGTATTGACACTCGAGATATGATCGTATGGATATTATTATAGCGATAGGATTGTAAGTTACACGATAGCTGCTTCACATGAAAGGTAGTAGTCATTGATTTTGACTCTTCCGATAATTGGGGAGTCACGGTGTGTTGCTAGGCGCTATCCGTGATGCGTTAGGTATGAAGGACATTTTAGTAAATTGCACTTTGTGTCTCACGGCCAACATATTCGGAAGCCTGTCGGGTCACACACATATGAACATCAGTCGGATTAAAATGCGGTTATAGTTGATAACCAAATAAGGAAAGTTTATCTCTACAGACTATAAAGGTTATAGTGGTAAATTAATATGGTGGTATTTATTTATTATGAGTATAAGATACACTTGGGATTGTGCACTTTAATTAATAAAGATTGCCATGATATTAATATAAGATATTAATTGATTTTGAAAAATAGATTTATGGTAATAAGATAATTATAATCAATATATGATATTGACAAAATAAATTATAATTAAAGAGATAAATCAATCTAGTTGATTTTTCTTATTTTATTAGAAAAATGTTTTCTTCTCCTCACACACTACTTATTGGGCGCCACCTCATACATAAAAGGGAAGTGGGTGTCAAGCTCTTTTGTACAACACAATTGCAAGAATTCATAATTCTTGTGTAAAATAGAAACTCTCTCCGTAGTGAGTTTGTGGCGAAGAAAAGGTCGATCTAGCGGCGGAGTTTTTAAGTAGCAATCAAGGAGGATTCGGCGAGGGGTTACGTGTGGATTAGCGATAGAGGCGGACGGCGTGGGCGGCTTGCGCGTTGAACTACTCTCCGTTGGCGGTCAAGCGGCGATCTAGTAGATCATCAGGTATAACCGTCAAACTACTTAACGTGTTTATTGCATTAAGCGAAGAAACGATCTAGAAAGGAAATCAAATTTTAAATTCATTGCGTTAAACTAGTGATTTCCTAACGGTGGTATCGAGAGGCGGACTTAGTGCTTAAGCAATAAGCTTATTTTAATTGCGTAGTATTTAATCAATAGATGCAAGATTTAAATCACGAAGCGTTAAAACAAAAAAAAAAATTTATTAGGGTTCATTGGGGATTGGCCATGTGGCGCCCCCCTCCTCTAACTGGCGGCGGTAACCACTAGGGTTGCCGTCCGTCGGCTCTCTCTTCCAATGGGGAGATCAACCCTTTTAGTTTTGTGATATTTTATTGTGCATAGATATCTCGTTTGTTTAGTTGTGTGTCATATGGCAATGATGGTTCAAATAGTTTGGACCATTGGGAAACCATATGGCATGTTAGCCTTCAAATTTTGATTTGGAATAGGCCTAGCCCCTTTGAATATTTGATTTGTAAAGGCTGGCTGAAGCCACTTCAAAATTTGATTTTGGAAAGTGGCGAGAACTGAACTAAAAATAATTTGGCCTTTCGAAATATTTGATTTGGAATAGGCACAAGCCATTTTCAAATATTTGATTTGTAAAGGCTGAGAAACAGCCATTCAAAATTTGATTTTGAAAGTGGTCAGGCCTAAGCTAAATATAGTTTTGGAAAGGAAACAAATAGGAGACTTTATAATTTTAATTTTATGTTTTGAATAGTCCAAATTTAATTAAAATTGAAATCGATTTAAAATTAAATGTTAATTTTAATTTTGATTAAGTCATATAATTAATTAAAAGTTATTTAATTATTTGGCGTGATAAAATAAAGAACTAGCATGAGTAGTAGTAGTTAAAATTAGAATTTAATCTTTTTCATAAGATAAAATTGTATGGATTAGATGTGTAGATATAATGTGATTTTATGGACCCCGATTGATCATGGATTAAACCAATAGGATAGATGGGAATGTTTTCTTTATGTTGGTTTTGAAAAATTGTCCTGAAACCGTTATGAAGAGCGTGACATAGTTTACTTTTGCATTTATCCCATTCCACGAGCTCCCCGTGTGCGGCGGGTGTAATTATTTATTATGTAACAAGAATGGAGCAAAGTTCAAGACCAAGGAGAGATAAAGAACCCGTTGGCGTGCGACAATAAAGATCCTATTGGCGGTTGCGAGATACCCTTGATTTGTGACCAGCGGTTTAAATCGGTTTGTATTGAAACCGCTTTACAGGAAAAGTCCATGATCATACGGTTATTTTATGCGCGAATGTTGTGTATGTTTTACTTTATATGATATAAGTAGTAATATGCACATAGTAGATGAGACCATAATTAAACAAAATTAATTAAGTGAATTAATTTAAAATTATTCCCACGCCAAAAATCGAGCCAAAATTGTCTCCCGATATTATAATGGCGGTGAAGAGCCTTTGTTCGGATCAATGATCGGCCCACGTCGGGAGTTGACCTACCACGGGTATATCGTCATTATCGAGATATGATCGTTATGAGATCTCATGAATATTTGAGTTCTGACTCGACTAAGAATCTTGCGGTGATTGGCCGTCGGGACAAATCGATTTTAGAGACAAAGGGTGGCTATCACGTAGAGATGTGAATTGTCAAAGAGTTGACTAATCAACCAATGGAAATCGAATAAGATTCGATCGGTAAATAGTACCCACCTTGAAATTGACCCGGTCGATCGGCCCACGTCGAGGATCGAGTCAACTAGATAGGATTCCATCCACTAAAGAATTAATTAAATTCTTGAAAGCCAATAGGGAATAGTTGGCTAGTGGGAGTAAAACCTTATAAATTTCTTAGTGCAAATTTAGGTTTTTATACATGAGCTTTTACTTACTCTATCTTTATTTATTGTTGTAGAAAATGTCAAACAAATTGAACCTTCGTTTTATCATCAAAAACAAGCAGCGAAACTAATTTTCTCGATTGGAAAAGAAACCTCAAAATCGTTTTGAGGCACGAGAAGATTGGCTATGTCTTGGGCGAGGCCCTACCGGAAAAGCCAGCGAGGTTTGAATTTGCCAGATGTTGTCGAGAAGTACAACAAACAGCATTACGGCATGATCTTGATGCTACATGTATCATGCTTGCTTCATGACACAGAGCTGCGAGAAGCTTGACATGAGTCTATGGGCGCTACTCTATCATGGTCCACCAGAAGGAACTTTATGCTTCTCGAGTCTACTTGCTTTGAGAAGTGCGAGTCTCGAAGGCCACTGTTTAGGTATAAAGATGGCATCTGGGCTAACGTGGGGTCACACGTGCTTAAAATGATCGGGTACATAGAGAGGCTTGGGAAGGCTGGGCCTGAAAGTTGGAGCGAGTTGAATATTGACTTGATTACGCAATCTCTGCGACTCATTCTCATGATTTGTGATGAACTATCACATGAACAAAATAGATTGCTCCACTTGCGGAGTTATTGAACATGTTGAAAATGCTTTGGAGCAATTGTGGGAAGGGAAAGCAAGTGTTCTTTGGTCACTTCAAGCAAGGGCAAGCCAAAAGCCAGAAAAAAGTCCAAGAAGGCAAAGGCTTTTACTAAACAACGCCTAAAATAGCGAAAGACAAATCCAAGGATGTTTGCTTCCATTGCGGTGAGACCGGACATTGGAGGAGAAGCGCAAGAGCTTCTTGAGTACCAAGAAGAAGCATTACGATGCTTCGACTTGAATTATATTTATGATTGAGATCAACATTACTTCTACCTAAGTCTAACCACTGGGTATTAGATCTGGTTGTGGTTCTCGTATTTGTCTGAATATCACGGCACTAAGAAGAACTAGAGATCACGAGGAAAGGAGAGGTGGACCTACTGGCGTTGGAAATGGAGCAAGTGTTGATCTGTTGGCCGTAGGAGTTTATTTTCTTTCATTGCCCGAGTGGGCTAATCTTAGAACTCAATAAGCTGTTATTTTGTTCCCTTTCTTTACGAAGAGTATTATTTCTATTTACGCATTAGATGTTGATGGATTTTCTTTTACGTTTGAGAATAAATGTTGTTCTTTTTCACGTGATGGAATCTTTTATGATCTTGGCATACTTAGCAATGGTCTACACATATTAGATATGAATGTTGGCGTACTTAATATAAATAACAAAAAGCCAAAACAAATGACTTGAATGAATCCTACTTATGGCATTGTAGACTTGGCCATATAAATAAGAATCGCATTTCCAAACTCCATAAAGATGGAATGTTGGATCAATTCGATTCTGAATCGTTTGACACATCTGAAGCTTGTTTACTTGGCAAGATGACAAAGTCACCTTTTAGTAGCAAAGGATAAGATCAAATGAATCGCTTGAGCTCATACATGCTTGATGTATGTGGCCCAATGTCAATTCAAGCCAAAGGAGGATACTCTTATTTTATCACTTTCATTGATGACCATTCACGCTATGGTTATATATACTTAATGAAGTTTAAATCTGAAGCCTTGAAAAGTTCAAGGAATTGAAGTGAAGTGGAGAAACAAGCGGGGTAAAGAAATCAAAACACTTGATCCGATCGAGGTGGAGAATACCTGAGCGGAGAGTTTCAAGATTATTTGAAGGAGAATGGGATTACTGCTGAATGGACCCCCAGGCCATGCAGGATGAATGGCGTATCGAGAGGAGGAACCGCACCCTGTTAGACATGAGTGCGATCCATGATGAGCTATGCGATTCTCCCAAAATCATTTTGGGGTATGCTCTAGAAACCGCATCTACACAGACGAACCGAGTTCCATCAAAGGCGGTTGATTCTACACCATCGAGGTATGGGCAAAGAAGAAACCAAATCGGCATATCTTAAACCTTGGGGTTGTCCAACTTATGTGAAGCGGATGATGCACGACAAATTAGAGGCGAGATCCGGCAAATGTACATTTGTGGGATATCTAGAGAAACTAGAGGATACCAATTTTACCATCTGAGGAACAAAGGTGTTTGTTGCCGGGGTGGCCACTTTACGGAGAAAGAGTTTATTACGGATAGGGTCGGTGGGAGTAAGATTGATCTTGAAGAAATTAGAGAACCACTTACGGATAACGATCCGTTGATGGAAGTAGAGGAGACACCACATACAAATGTGGCGCCACCTCTACCGTAGACACAATAGCACCTCGAAGATCCACCGAGGAGAGCGCCGTGAACCGAGAGGTACAGCGGCGTGTATCTCATGGAAGATGAGGACCACTAGAACTTATGAGGAAGTGCTATTAAGGCATGACAAAGAGAAATGGCTAGAAGCCATGAATTACGAAATGGAATCCATGAAGGACAACCAAGTTTGGAACTTAGTTGATCCGCTTTGAGGGAATAGTTCCCATAGGGTGTAAATGGGTCTTTAAGAGAAAGACCGACATGGGTATAACGTGACTACCTACAAGGCTAGGTTAGTGGCAAAAGGTTATAAGCAAAGACAAGGAGTTGACTATGATGAAACCTTCTGCTTTGTTGCCATGTTAAAATCCATTAAATTTTGCTCGCTATTGCGGCATACCATGATTACGAAATCTGGCGGATGGATGTAAAAACGACTTTCCTTAGGGAACACATGCGAGGAAGTGTATATGACACGACTGAGGTTTCACAACCAATGGCGCCCGAGGATGGTGTATAAACTGCAAAGATCCATTTATGGATTAAAGCAAGCTTCTCGGAGTTGGAATCTTTGCTTTGATGAGATTATCAAGCAGTTTGATTTCATCAAGAACGAAGATGAGCCTGTGTTTACAAGAAGGTTAGTGGGAGTGCCATTGTGTTCCTAGTGCTTTATGTGGATGACATATTGCTCATAGGGAATGATGTGCCTATGTTACAATCAGTCAAAGCTTGGTTATCCAAGAACTTCTCAATGAAGGACTTGGGTGAGGCGACTTTATATTCTAGGAATAAAGATCTATAGAGATAGATCTAAAAGGTTGCTTAGTCTATCGCAATCCACCTACATAGACAAGATCTTTGAAGAGATTCGACATGGGCGATCAAGAAAGGATTCTTTGCCCATGTCACATGGGGGTCTACACATCGAAGGAATGAGTCCTAAGGCAGAGAGGAGGAAAGGGCACAAATGAGTAAAGTCCCTTATGCTTGGCAATTGGGTCTATCATGTATGCCATGTTATGCCAAGACCCGGATGTCTCGTACCCTCTTAGTATGACTAGTAGGTACCCGGTCAATCCAGGTGATAGTCAGCTGGATTCTTTGTCAGAAATATCCTTAAGTACTTGAGGCGTCTTAGGGATATGTTCACAGTTTCGGGAATGATGATTTAGTATTACGAGGTTACCAGATGCGGTTTCCAAGCGACAAGGATGACTTTAAGTCACAATCTGGATTTGTTTTCATGTTAGCGGCGGAGCGGTGGTGGAAGAGTTCCAAGCGGGGAGACTACTGCCGGACTACCTGCGGAAGCCGAATACATAGCGACCTCGGAGGCGGCAAAGGAAGCGATTTGGATGAAGAAGTTCATTCACCGAACTTGGTGTGGTTCCCTCTCATTGAAGGTCCAGTGCCTGCATCTTTGTGATAATAATGGAGCGATATCTCGATCAAAGGAGCCAAGGTCTCATCGAGAAGTCCAAACATGTGCTCTCTGGCGCTATCACTTGATTAGAGATAGTAGATAGATGAGATGTAAAGATAGAAAGTCCACACGGATGATAACATAGATGATCCGTTAACCAAGGCATTGTCTCAAGCTAAGCATGAGAAACATGTTCACTTGCGGGCTTAGGCATATGGGTGATTGGCTTTAGGCCAAGTGGGAGATTGTTGGAAAGGTGTCTAAACCCAATCGGGTTGGACCGGATCCGATATATTGTTTGTCTTCATATTATTTGTTGTATACATATATAATGCGTCCACTAGTATCAATGCATGATAGAGAAAACCATGATAGTGATTATGGTTGATGAGATCTCTAATCACTATAACAAGGTTGGTACTTAAATGTCTACAGTCTTATATATTATCAAATGGGACATTGATAGTATAATCGAGACTAGCACGTATTGGATGTCTTCTATCTTTTAGAAGGTAGGGATAGATCTCGTCTATCAAAGTGTAGACACTTGGGTATGTCGTGGGCGTGTATTAGAGAATGCGTCGTTAGGCGACCCACTTACATTAAGTGTCACACTATGTGGCGGTTGTGTAATTATCCTTTTGACCGGAGTCTTCATGGCATCACGGTGTGGATTGTCATGCTTTGACACTATTGAGATTTCTCCTAACCACGGGCGATCATGCGGTAGTGATTGGGTATGATATTGAAGCATCACGGAGTATACATGATTGGTCGATCCGGGAATCGCGTATCTATGATTGGGATTGAATATCGAAATAGCCTTCTTATAAGGAATGTCTGGCTCTCGAGAATCTTTGCAAAGTGGGAGTAAATGTGTTATTCGAGGGCATGATATCCGGATTATAAGATCACGATCGTCAATGTATTGACACTCGAGATCTGATCGTATGGATATTATTATAGCGATAGGATTGTAAGTTACAGCGATGGCGCTTCACATGAAAGGTAGTAGTCATTGCTTTTGACTCTTCCGATAATTGGGGAGTCACGGTGTGTTCTTTAGGCGCTATCCCGTGATGGGTTAGGTATGAAGGGCATTTTAGTAAATTGCACTTTGTGTCTCTGACCAACATATTCGGAAGCCTATCGGGTCACACACATATGAACATCAAGTCGGATTAAAATGCGGTTATAGTTGATAACCAAATAAGGAAAGTTTATCTCTAGACTATAAAGGTTATAGTGGTAAATTAATATGGTGGTATTTATTTATTATGAATAAATAAAATACAAAATATTAATTATATATACAAATTAGATTAATTAAAGAATATTCCGAAGTCAATTTGTTGACTAATGGGCGCCACTTTTGTGTGTATAAGATACACTTGGATTGTGCACTTTAATTAATAAAGATTGCCATGATATTAATATAAGATATTAATTGATTTTGAAAAATAGATTTATGGTAATAAGATAATTATAATCAATATATGATATTGACAAAATAAATTATAATTAAAGAGATAAATCAATCTAGTTGATTTTCCTTATTTTATTAGAAAAGGTTTTCTTCTCCTCCACACTACTCTTGTTGAAGCCACCTCATACATAAAGGGAAGTGGGTGTCAAGCTCTTTTGTATCTGACACAATTGCAAGAATTCATAATTCTTGTGTAAAAATAGAGAGCTCTCCATAGTGAGTTTGTGAGGAAGAAAGGTCGATCTAGCGACGGAGTTTTTAGTAGCAATCAAGGAGGATTCCGGCGAGGGTTTCGTGTGGATTAGCGATAGAGGCCAGACGGCGTGGGCGGCTTGCGCGTTGAACTACTCTCCGTTGGCGGTCAAAGCGGCGATCTAGTAGATCATCAAGGTATAACCGTCAAACTACTTAACGTGTTTATTGCATTAAGCGAAGAAGCGATCTAGAAGGAAATCAAATTTTAAATTCCATTTGCGTTAAACTAGTGATTTCCTAACATGACCATGCTCTTTTCCCTTTGCTACTCTTTATGACTATCGAGTCCTGCGGCTTTATTTATCTGCTCCGGTGCCTTATGTCTCAGCTCCCTGGCATGTAAAGATGACCTTACATCCTCTAAAGCAACTGTATCCTTCCCAACTATGAAGGATTGCACAAAGTTCTCATAGGAAGCTGGTAATGATACCAGCAGAATCAAAGCAGTATCTTCATCCTCAATCTTAACATCAATATTCCTGAGATCAAGTAATATTGTGTTCAGCTGATCAAGATGATCTCTCAGCGAATCCACGATTGATGCATCCTCGGTGAAACGACCTCTGCTTGGCTGACAAATTGTTGGTCAATGACTTAGTCATATACAGACTTTCAAGCTTCAACCATAACTTGGTAGCAGTGTCTTCCTCGGCAACTTCTGTGATAACATCATCAGACAAGCACAACATGATGGTTGAACGTTCTTTCTCCTCCAGACTGGCATAATTTGCTGCACTGGCATCCCTCTTATCATATAAAGGAGTCCACAATCCTTGTTGCTTTAACAAGGCCCGCATCTTGATTTGCCACAAACTGAAACTGTTCCTCCCTGTAAATTTATCAATCTTCACGTTCATTGTTGACATCCTTCTAATTAAAGAACACACCTTTTATCACAAAATCCTAGCACCGGTCACCGGTCTTGGTGAAGATCAACTCTGTTCACCGCAACTCCTGAATCTTAAACTGACTCTCTACGATACGAGTTTGTTATAAACACGAGATGAAAGCTTGCAGTTTAAGAAAGAAACAAACACAGAAGCAATGCAAACGTAAAGAATGGCGGAATTGATAAACACAGAAACAAGAAGAACACATTGATTTAACATAGTTTCGGCGTTGTGCCGACTACTCCTGCAGACGAAAAAAGAGATATTTATTATGCACGAATTACAAGGTTTTCACAAGTGTGTGAATAACACTTTGAAAGACACACATTGCATTTATTACAACATTGGTATTTATAGACACTGACGTGGCCTTTTCTAGTGCTAATACCAGTCCTTAACCGACAGTGTATCGGGTCAAACTGTAGTGCTAGTATGGTGAGTCAGAGTATCGTATCCTCAGGGAACTTAGTAATTCTTCTAAAGTGTGGTTAAACACCAAAGAGCTGTTATTAACTCGATCTAAATCTCAGTTTTATAACACAGATCACTACTATTTTACTTAACATAAAATAAATGCATAATTTAAAATTTATTCTAATATAATAGGTATAGATATATAAATATATATAGATATGCATAAGTTGCAGAATATATATATAGATATAAATATCTGGATGCCAAATATATTATTAGAGAACTAGCCAAAGTTTATATAATTGATTTATACGATCTTTTCGATTGAATGGAATGTGCTCGATCTTTTTGTATTAGGTTCAATTGAGTAAATGAAGCGGTGCACTCCGAGGTTAACAATTCCTCCTCACATAAAGCGTCTGAAATTGTCATATGTCCATTGTCATCACCCAAGATCCACAAGCTGATTACGGTTTTTACGAACAAGTCCCGAAATGCGATTCTACCTTTGAATAAAAGGAGTCATTCCGTTCGTCAAGCGGTCAATTTTATTTAAAGGCTCCGGTTGTCAAGGCAGGCGATTCAACTTTCCGGTTTAAGTTTCAATTAAGCGATGATTTAACATTATTACGATCTCGAGTACAAATTTCAATAAGATTCATCTTTTTTAGGACAAATCGCCCCGGGTAGAAATCGGGTTCCGTTGTCACGTTATTCACTCGGCCAATTTTACCCTCCGGTTTTCTATTAACGAGTTCATAACCTAACTCTTCGAGTGTCAATTCATAATTAGATTATGAATTCTTTGAATCAAACTTTATTAATAGAAAAAGATTCAATTAACTCAATTTTAGTCAATTTTACTTAGACAACATTTCTTTACGAAAAGATCGAAATAAAGCGATTACATAACTTTGGCTAGTTATTAGATTTAGCCTACTAACATTATACGAAAATAAAAACAAACATAACAAACATAAATACTTTAGAAATTTTACCCGATTACAACAATTGAATCGGAAAATTTGTATTCTTCCGGATCTACTGACTTCAACAACATTGATCTTGATAATTTCTAGCATTATAACGATACTACTTTATTTATGCCATAAGGCCTATATACATACCTCTACTACTACTAATAAAAAAGTAAAGAAAATATATTTGGTCCTCCCTATGTGCCCGCAATCTTTTTCTATTTATAAGCGATTTTTCCATGCGGATCGATCCGAGAAAGGGCCGGATCGATCCGGGAATAAAAATCTTATCCCCTGGATTTTTCTCTGCGGGGCCACATCTTTGGGTAATCATCATGTCTCTTGGATCGATCCGAGGTAATTCGGATCGATCCGGATAGATTTTTTCAAACTTGATCTGAAACTTGATAAAATCATAACTTGAGCTCGGATCTCCAAATGACATAATTCAAGATCGTTGGAAAGCTCTTGAGAAGATCTACAACTTCCTGAAGGACTTTTCTTCAGAAAATGCCTTTTTGATGGGCCATTTGTTCGTCGAAAATATAACTTGATCTGATTATCACGAACCATTGATCCACTTGAACTTTAAAACTCGTGGCACTTCCTTAATTCCTTCAAAAGATATGATTTTACTCCAAAAGTGTAAATCACTTTCCGGGTCTTGGTTTACCTAAGATCTGTAAATAAAATACCAAAAATACCCACGTGAATCGACCACGATACTCGGGTTATTAACCCGGTACAAAATTTATAACTTTTATCATTTTTACTTGATTTTATAGTATTTAGATTTATTCATAACTATTAATATTTTATAAGATTATCGTTATAATTACTTATATTTTATATAAAAAGAGTCGATAATGTATATAAAACATCGTAATTTTTATCATATAAATGTTATACATCAACTACTCCCTCACTTAGCTCTTTGATGTCGTCCTCGAGCAAAATAAGCGATAATATATATAAAAATGACGATAAAAATAATATACGTGGTAGATTATATTTCAAATTAGTAAAATATCATTTCAATATTATAACCATATTAATTATATCTTTCTTAGAAATTAACAAGATAAAAGTGTAGATAACTTTGATAAATTATTTATCAACTATTATTCAAATGAAATTTCACAAAATCTACTCAATAAATATAATTAAAATTCTAGAATTATTTTCCTATCTCAACTTGTATGAAATATTTGGAATCAAAGACTAAGTCAAGTAATTGACAAAATGGCTTATACTTTTAGGATGGGACATTGGTTAATCGAAAAGATAGAAAGGAAATCAAAAAAAAAGAGAGCAGCAAGTAAATATCGTACTTTGGCGCCTTCACATTTGATCAAAAACAATCTCGATTAATAATATCCTCTTATTCCAACTATTTTTCCGATTTTCTCTCTTCTTTTTCAATATTAAGAACTAAAAGCGTGAGTGTGTGTAAAAATCAAATTTACAAGCATTGCTTCATCAAGATTGATCGGAGTAATACTCTTTCGATCTAAAATTACGAGTCCGGTTTCCTTAAACTCGTAATCATTCTTGAGATCTTATGATTCGAATTTTTATCGGGAGCTTTATACCTCGTAGTGATATAGGGCGTTTACAGATAACACCTCTGCACTCAAATCATTGGAAGTGCTACCGATTTTTGTAATTGTCGATCAAAGATAAGGAAGATACAGTATTCGATTAGTGCAATGTAAATATGGTGCTTCGTTCTTATATATATCTCTCTTTTTTTTTTTTTTTTTTTTTTTCGGCATACACCATTCTTAGCTTCTGCTCCATCATCTCCTTTCATAAAATGCATACAAACTCGTGGGATTTTTAGGAAATGTAGACCAAAATAAGCCAAGGGTCGGTTATAATCAAAAATGGCTATTTAGGTGAGGTCTTAATCACTCTAATCAAAGTGAGGTAATTTTTGTGGTGTCAAAAATCTCATCATTCTAATCCGATTCCATATTCATATTTCGTTTTGCAAAGAAAATTATTCTAAAAAAATTCATTATAAATATAAGTATTTTCGTTAAATTTCATATGAAATTTACTTGATAATATTTACGTATAGTTACATATACTTAAAATCTTATAAAAATCTAAAATTGACATATATAATATAATTATAATATATCAAATTTACTTTACTTAATTAAAATCTATTCTTACCAAATTATACTATTTTTATTCATATTAATTATATATTATCTAGTTATTTTGATCCAAGACAAATTAAACTAAGTATTAAGCAATTAAGTATAACTTTATATAAGAAAATTTTAATTTGTATTTACTAACTTACCTCTACTCCCCACTTACGAAATGGCATCGTCCCGATGTTCAGTGAGTAAATAAAAGTAGTTCGAAAATAAAATTAAAATTTTACACAATTTTGATTTGATTATTATTATTTTTTTTTTTTAACAAACATATATTATTTTGATTAAAGAAAATGACATATATATTAAACATTAAGGAAACTATTACAACTAAAAAAAAGCGATTAAGCGATCAACTTAAGCGACTATCACATAAAAACATAAACTTCTAGCGGATTATCAAACCGTAGATGAACATCCGGGAGTATCCACGGAAGTAATCTAATCGAGAATCACGAGATGGAAAAATCTCGTCGATAGTAAACTTCGAGGCACGTGATTGATTTGGACACAAAGATTAGAGATAACCAGGCAAACGGTAACGGTCTTCCCTATTACGTCTCTCTCTTTGCAAAATTAATTGCGATTTTAAACATCAAAACTCCCCAATCAATGTATGCTCCGATGGTTAGTGCATACAACAACAACAAACATTTCATCATCAAGTAACCCCATAAAAATCTCTAGTTGGATAGATCCGAGAATTAATGAAGCGTTTCCACGCCTTAAATGAGGGGTAAGGCGAGTTGAAGAATCATAGTTATGATCAAACAACGGAAATCTGAATCCCGAAGGCTTACGCGATCGATTTACAACATTATACGCATCTCAAGTTCCCAAAGAAACTCGAAGTGTGGGTTTCGATCAAAAGTACATGGTGGGATTTGATAGATTTGATTTATGATGGTGGTGAAAATGAAATAACGATTCCCTAATCGTAATAAGTTGAGGCAGAGGCTCACCGGCGTTATCTCGGTGAGAGACGCATAAAAATCTCGACAATCGAAATGTCTATTCTACCTCTGGGAGTCTAATCAACTTTTTCCATCCATGACCTCGAATTAGATTTAGTCCCCAGATCAATTTTTACGTGTTTAAGCCTTTCTCCATCGAGAATAGGAGAACGGACGAAATTTAGATGTCTCGGGGCGTTATTATGAAAACAAGAGGCATGCCCTTCGGGAACCACACCATCGGTGTGTGGTTCGTAACTATTAACCGAGGAGAGGAGCGGTTAGACATTTACGACAGAGATTTAAACTAAGCTAGAAAGAGGAAAGAAGAAATGAGCAAAGGTCAAAGTCTTTGCTCTTTCCTTTTATAGAAATAAATCTATCAAGCAAAAGTAGAAAAGATCTCTTGTTTTGGCGTTTTTGTACTTGCGGATCGATCCGAGAAAGGGCGGATCGATCCGGCCTCTGAACTAGTAATCTGTCAGGTCGGTACACTCAGTCGGATCGATCCGGTAAAGGCGGATCGATCCGAACACTCTTGTTCACGGACGCGAGTTGATTTTGCTTGTATAATGCCTAGATTTTTCTAGATGACACGTTTTCTCCCTATCTTTGGTTCATTTTCATTGTGTTATAACTATAAATTTTACTACACGATCGTAATACCATAATATATAACGAAAACATGAAGATCGTATAAAAATAAAATCAAACCAAAATCAAAATAACCTAAAATTTTACAAAACGAAATTGTACGAAAAATAAAATGTTTCAATGTCAAAAATCATAGAATGTTTAAAATTACTCCTCTTCATCACTCATCTCGACGTGGCTTGAACTTGGCATAGCTTGATAGCGGGTGGATTCTTGGGATGGATCTTGAAAATAAGTTGACATCCGTGCGAGCTATCTAGTCCCACCGAGCTCATTTCTCTCGTAATATCGAAAAAAGTGCTTCCCCATCCCGTCGTGGTATGGCCAAATGATCGAGATCCAGCCCATTCGGATGTTGCATTTGCCGTAGTACTGTCGAAAAATCCCTACACCACTAGTTTGAAATCCAAAGAATGTGGCATTTGTTGGAAATGCGAGCGAGGTGGCATCGGTGGAATGAAATCGGGCAAGGTATAAGGCGGGGTTTGGCAATCGCGGAATATCCATCTCGGCATAGGTAGGGTTTCGCGATAAATTCATTTGATATAAACCTCGCATGCCTTGGCGTAAATCTTGAGAACATAATCTATTCCTTTCATAAAAGCGACCATATTGGCATTAGCACGATGAACATCATAGGCCATGGATTGAAACATGTCGTAAGTGATGGTATTCGGAAGTTGAGTTTGAGTTTGGTTGGATGAAGGAGGGGCAGCAGGATGGGGTAGGTGAGGTCGCGACGGTTAGGGTCCAAAAATCTATTCTTCCTGCCCGGCCTAAGTGGTAAACTAGGACTATAAGTGTGTCATCCACGATCATCAAATTATCACTTGGGAGCTCACGGACACTATCGGCGACACAGGAAGAAATAAAACATGGAAAAGGCATGTATTTGCCGGTCTAGCGATCGGGGCAAATTCCTTGGCCCTTCACACATTACTCGCCTACATCCACAGGTATATTATTAACTATAGCCCAAGCAATACACAACCTCTTTACCAAAAGATGTAAAATGTCGAGTAGGGTAAAGAGTGTGACTAATAAAACGTTTAATGGCTCTCATATCCATTATACATTTTCCATAAGAAAACTGTTTTCATGCCAGGCAGCGATGGGATCTAACTCATTCTCAGGCTAGTGAAACAATATAATCAAAGTCTGCAGCTCATCCAAATTCCATACAAGATAATAATCCTCACTTTACGGTATATCAGAATACCATAAATAGCATTTATAATGTGATGAGTAAGCGGCACCGTCCTAGTTCTTAGGTTGTGAAGTTAACTCACCATCTTACAGAGCATAGTGAGTTGCTACCAGAGAATAAAATTCAACTACTAAGGTTGTGTTAATTTCTCCCGACCTTAAACGGCTAATTCCATCCACTGTCGCCTTTCAAAAATCTCTTTTACCTCCTTCCCAAATCTTTGAAATCTAAGCCCCTCTCTATTGCAACTAAACACTGTCCAAATTTATTTTTCAATGCTTTCTTAGCTGCAGCAGACGCGGTTCTTTCAAAACTAACTGCCAATTCTTCTTCTGTTAAAGGCCTAGTTTCAATAACTGGGATTTGGGTTGGGATATGCGGCTTACATTTTTTTACTAGCTTTTGATGATTCGGCCATTCTACGATAGTGACACAATAACAAAACAACACAAAACAACAAAACAACACAAAACAACAGTACAAATGTGAGTGACAAAACAATTGAAAATAAAAATTGCATAAAAACGAAATTAACAAAATAAATGACTACAATATTACCTTATAATGCTTAAAAGGTTGAAAAGTTGGCGGAAAAAGATGAAAAGTCGCGGAATGAAAGTTGAAGCTTTCACTTGAAAATTACTTCAATAAAATTGAAAATTTGAAGAGAAGAGAGAAAATGAGAAGAGTGTAAGGATTGGGGTAGTTTAATAGTAATGTTGTGTGATGATTTGAAGAGAAAAATTCGAGGGGAAGGGAGGGTGGCTGTTTTTCTCGAGAAAAATGGAAGAGGAAGAAGGCGGAAGATCCCGTTCTTTTTAGGTTTTTAGCTTCGGATCGATCCGACCACTTTTTTTTTTTTTTTTTTTTTACTTAATAAAACTTCTTCAAAATTAAAATTTAAAAAAAAAAACTTTTATAAAAACTTTATAAAACTTTTAAGTAATTTCATAAAGATCCTATTTATAAAATTTTCAAAAGTTATATAAAAATTTTATAAATATTACAAAATTCACGAGGTCCTAATTCCAATACTTCTAAATCTTCCAGAGTTACGACGTAACGTTCTATCAACCTAACCTTAAGAAATGAGGCGTTGAATTTTCCTTTGATCTCCATCGGGATTTTCGGATAACCACCTAATCGTTCCTTCTTAACAATATTCAAACACTCATCCTGGATTCGGTTGTGCTTTCCACTACATTTCCTTCATGCTCATTTTTTCCACAGTTCTGCATCTCCTTAAAAACTTTGCCCTTCTCTTTATCGAACTTCTCGACTTTCCATTACATACTTCTCTCAATCTGATCTCTCTCAACAATTGCTCGTTTTTCTCAAAAACCAGGCTTCTATTTTAAACGCCGACATCTTTATCCAAGCCTAATTTCAAAAGCAACATAAAAATTCTATTTCTATCTAAAAAGACATCCAGGTTCTTTTACGTCTATCCGGTAAAAGACGAAACTAATTTAAACATAAATAAAAACACGAGAAAAGTAGAGTAAAGATAGATAGCACTGGTATTCGGTGAACTTAGTTCCTCTACTTTTCGCTTTCTTGATTTCTCTGCTTTTTACTTTGTCGGAGGATCGATTAGTAGCATTATTTCTTCTTTCGGTGTGGTTCCTTCTCCTTCCACAAATAACTTTACTCTATGGCCATTGGCTATAAAAGTTGTATTTCCATCAGATTAGTTCAATGACTCCAGATTTGTAAACCCTTGTTACTTTAAATGGACTGTCCATCTTGATTTAAGCTTTCACTGAAATAACTTTAAACGTGAATTGTACAAGAGTACTCGATCACCTACATGGAACTCACGCCTATAGATTCTCTTATCGTGAAAAGATTTCGTGCGTTCCTTGTAGATTCGAAATGCTTTCATAAGAATCGAGGCGGAATTCTTCTAGTTACATCAATTGAAGCAATCTATGATCACCGGCGACCTTAGGATCGAAATTGAGAAATTTAATAGCCCGAAGGCTCGGTGTTCTAACTCAATGAGATGACAAGACTTACCAAAAACTAACTTATAGGAGAACAACCAATTGGTGTTTTAAAAGGCATTCTATATGCCCATAATGCATCGTCAGTTTAAGCGCCGATTTTTCTGATTTGAATCCACTTGTCTTTTCTACAATTCTTTTGATCTCTCTATTAGACACCTCTACTGACCACCGGTTTGCGGATGATAGGCGTTCTAACTTATGCGTTACACCATATTTTCAATTATCTTGGTAAATGGTCTATTACAAAAGTGTGAACCTCTATCACTAATGAGCCCTCGGAATGCCATAACGTGTAAATATATTCTTTTAAGGAATCGTATGACAACTTTGGTATCATTAGTGGGAAGAGCTTCACTTCCCCCATTTCAAACATAATCTACCATTACTAGAATAAATCTTTTCCAAAAGATATAGGAATGGTCCCATGAAATCTATACCCCAAACATCAAATAACTCACATTCTAAAATAGGTTGCATAGGCATTTCATGTTTTTAGATACATTTCCCCATTTTTGACAAGACTCACAAGATTTAACATACTTATAAGCATCTCTACATATAGTGTAGGCCAATAAAAACCACATTGTAAAACTTTAAAAGCGCTTTTCCAACCTCCATGATGACCTCCTGCCTCACGATCATGACAAAATGATAAAATACTTAAAATTTCATTATCAGGCACACACTTTCTGATTATCCCATCCGAACATTTACGGAAAAGGTCTGGTTCCTCCCAGTAATAAAATTTTAAGTCATAAAAGAATTTCTTCTTCTGCTGCCAAGTCCAATGAGACGGAATATAATCACAGGTTAAGTAATTAATGATATCTCCAAACCAGGGTGACATTTCCTTAGAAGGAATTCTATTCTTTAACAACTGCATGGTCGAAGGAGTATCTATTCTAAACAGTTGTTCATCAGGAAATGAATCTTTAATTTCTATTCCTTTCTCAACATCATTTTCCATTCTACTTAGATGATCTGCTACTACATTCTCACTTCCCTTTTTATCTTTAATTTCAATATCAAATTCTTGAAGTAAGAGAATCCATCTAAGAAGACGTGGTTTCGCATCCTTCTTACTTAGTAAATACTTCAAAGTCGAATGGTGCAGTATAAATTATTACCTTAGAACCAACAATATACGATCTGAACTTATCTAAGGCAAAAATTACATTAACAGTTCTTTTCTATGTAGTTGTATAGTTCGGTTGAGTTTGCGCTTAATGTATGAGATGCATAGTAAATAGCTTTGAGAATTTTGTTATATCTTTGACCTAAAACTGCTCCTACAGCTAAATCACTGGCATCACACATAATCTCAAATGGCAAATTCTAATCTGGTGCTACTAGCACTGGTGCAGTAGTCAATCTTGCTTTTAAGGTCTGAAAAGCATCCTTACATTTACCATCAAAGTTAAAAGGTACTTCCTTTTCAAGCAAATGACTTAGAGGCTTTGCTATCTTCGAAAAATCTGTAATAAATCTCCTATAAAATCCTGCATGTCCAAGAAATCCTCTTAGAGTCCTTAGATTAACTGGTGGTGGTAATTTTTCAATCACCTCGACTTTAGCTTTATCAACTTCAATTCCTATTTCAGAGATTCTATGGCCTAGGACAATTCCTTCAGATACCATTAAATGACATTTTTCCCAATTTAAAACTAAATTGGTATCCTCACAATGTTGTAACACTTTTTCTAAGTCGACAAACATTTACCAAAAGAATCTCCGTAAACACTAAAGTCGTCCATAAAAATTTCTAAGAATTTCTCAACCATATCGGAAAATATAGCCATCATGCATCTTTGAAACATAGCAGGAGCATTACATAAACCAAACGGCATTCTTTTATAAGCAAAAGTTCCATAAGGACAAGTGAAAGTAGTCTTTTCCCTATCTCTGCTTTGCAATGAAAATCAGAAATAACTTTGAATAACCATCTAAGAAACAAGAATATTTATGACCACTTAAACGTTCCAACATTTGAACTATAAATGGAAGTGGATGATGATCTTTCTTAGTATGATCATTTAGTTTCCTAAAATCAATGCACATTCGATAACTTTGTAATTTCTCTTGTTGGAATCCATTCATTCATATCATTCTCTTTCACTGTGAAACCTCCTTTCTTTGGTACCACTTGAGTTGGACTTACCCATTCACTATCTGATATGGGGAAAATTATTCCCATTTCTAATAGCTTAATAACCTCTTTCTTAACAATTAACTGCAAATTTGGGTTGAGGCGGCGTTGCGGTTGAATACAAGGCTTAGCATCTTCCTTCGAATTATCTTATGAACGCAAATCTCGGGGCTAATACCTCGAATATCGGCAATCGTCCATCCAAAAGCTTTCTTATGCTTTTTCAACATTCTAAGCGATTGATCTTCTTGTTGCTCGATTAAAGTCGATGAAATAATAATCGGTAATAGATTATCGCCAAGAAAAGCATATTTCGATTTAACGATAACGGTTTCAATTCCAGTTCTTTGGCGGATCTTCTATTGACGATTTAAGAATTGGTCCTTCTAGTTCTAATTCCAAATATTTATGCCATGGTGGCTTAAAGGTAAAACTTTATGTATCTAAAGAAAGAATTATCTCTTTCATTTCAATGTCTTCCTCATCTTCTTTATAGATAAGACAGAGTCAAGCATTCTTCTAACTGTCTTCAAAAGTTGGTAATCGATTATCGTAGAAGCGAAATGAATATCTTCTATAAAAGAACACGATTACGATGATGGATGATTCATAGCTTTGAAAATATTGAAAGCAACTTCATCTTCATTGACTCTCAAAATTAATTCTCCTTTACGAACATCGATTAAAGTTCTTCCTGTAGCTAGAAATGGACGACCTAGAATAAGAGGTGCTTTGAATAACCATCTTCCATTTCCATAACTACAAAGTCTCTTGGAAAATAGAATTTGTCTACTTTAACCAATACGTCCTTAATAATTCCTTTAGGGTACTTAATCGATCTATCTGCCATTTGCGAGTCATTTCGATCTTAGTAAGCTTTCCTATGCCTAGCTTTTTATAATCCTCATAAGACATTAGATTTATACTCGCTCTCGAGATCACATAAGACCTTCTTAAATGTAAATCCTCCGATTTCACACGGAATGGTAAAACTACCGAGATCTTTCAGTTTAGGTGGTAACTTATCTTTAAAAAGCTATGGAACATTCTTCATTTAGGCATATATTCTCATATTCCTCTAATTTTTCTTGTTTGATGTAATTTCTTTGAAAATTTTCCATAGCGAGTATATTAATCGAGCTTCAATAACAGGATATTAACTTGAATATGACGAAAAGTGTCAAGGAAACGAGCATACTTCTTATCGCTTTTGCCTTTTGATTTGATCTTTAGGAGGGTAAGGTAAAGATTCTAAATCTATGACCTTTGGCTCCTTTGTCGCTTTCTCTTTTTCCTTTTCCTTAAACCTTCGAGTATTACTCGATTGCCATGTTTCGAGTTCTTGAATTTTTCTTTTAAATTGTTCCCTGAATCAATCTCTACTTTAGATTCCTTCAGTTCTTCCTGTTTTTCATCCTTGTTTTCATTATCTTCCATTCTAATATGTTCCTTAAATAAAGTCCTTAAATCTTTATCCATGGGATCTTTCAGAATCCTAGGGATTTTTACCCAATTTTCCTTTCACTTTCAGGGTTCAACTTTTATTTCTTTTCAAGAAATTTTCTATAATTTCTTCTTCCTCATCTGTAAATTCAAGTTCATCTTTAGTTTTATCATTCTTACCATCTAAGTCATCTTCTACTTCATTATTCCCAAAGTTTTCAACTCCATTACTTCCACTTTAGCTTCCTACTTCTAAGTAACTACAACATTTACCTCTCTTGGGTTCCTTTCGGTGTTACTTGGTAATCCTCCTGGGTCTCTGCTTTGTTATTACGTTCACCTTCCCTACTCAAATGATCTTCCATGTTCCTTAATGAGGCTTCTATCGTTCTAATCCTGGTATCATGTCCACTCATAGATGTTTTCATTGAACTCATGTCCTTAGTGACTCGTACCAATAGAAGTCACCATCGTTTCTATATTTTTAGCTTGAGTAGATACTACACCCATCATATTTTCCATTAGTTTTTCCCATTTTTCAACTCCTTCAGTGCAGCCGAGTTGAACTTTGAGTTCTTGGTATACTTTGAGTGGTATGTTGAGGATAGGATCTAGGTAATGATTGTAAATTCTAATTAGACGTGTTTTCTTGATAAACTTGATTATTATTCATGTTCCTATATGGAATCGATACGGCGGTTGTCCTTGCTTACTAGGGTTTTCGGACCATCGATAAGTAGGGTGATCTCTTCTAATAGCATTAAACGAGTTTGAGTAAGCATTGTTTAAATTCCTATCTTCAAGAAGAAAACTCACCTCCTCTCTTGAGTATCCTGTTGGTTCTTCGATCCTAGTGGCATTTTATCCTGAATTGAGTATTCAGGTTGGCGTACTATTTTACGAACTTTGGTTTTGCTCGATTGTAGGTCATCAAATTTCCTACTTAAATTTTCTAAATGTGCTAGAACTTCCGTATTAGACGTACATTCTCTGCCAAAAGCTACTTTTCCGGTGCTAGAACCGGTTTCCCACATTCATTTATTTTTGAAATCTTTTCTATAGCATCGTAAACTAATTGAGCTTCACTCATCATTAAAGAACCACCACATGCATGATCTACATCAAGACGTGAATCTTTTCTTAATTTACGACAAAATGTTGAATTTGCATATCTAAGGAATAACCATGGTCGGACAAGCTCTTAACAATTTTTAAATCTTTCCTGGCATTCCCGAGCGTTTCTTGGATCCTTGTCTAAAGTTAGCAACCTCGACTTTTAATTCCAAATTCCGTCCAGAGTGAAATATTGTTTGAAAATTCAGTTTGAATCTCCTTCCAACTTGTAAGTGAATGATGTGGAAGAGACATAAACCAATCTCGGGCTCGTCCTTTTAGAGAAAAAAGGAAACATAGTCATCCTTGTTAATTCCTTGTGAGCACCTTGACTTTTGGTCAGATTGCACGATTCTTCAAAAGATAGAGATGATGATGCGGATCTTCATCATCTTCTCCTAGAATTGGGCTCTTGCGTCAATTAAACCAAAAATATGAGATTTAATCTCAAATTATTCGCTCCTTCATTAGGTAAAAGTATGGGATTATTAGTCGATTTCTTCTTATGGTTTGGTCACGATAGGCCTTGGGTTTCTTGGGTTGTTCACGATTATTCGGTTCCGATTTTGATTATTTCTATTATTATTATTTTGATTATTAAGGTTAATGGGGTTTTGTCCATGCCCTGTAGCATGTTCCAAATACTTGTTCGGTGTTTCATCACCGATTTGACCATTCTCGTATTTACTTTGAAGATGATTCGTCGAGATTTCCACGACTAGTATGACCACGTTTTCTCTCTACTCTTAACCGCTTTCGTAAGTGTTTATGTCGGGGCTTATAAAGAGTGAGTGGGGCCTACCACTTCGGTCATCAACTAACGAAAATAGAAAATAACACGAAATTAATAGTAGTAAAAAATGGTAACTTACCTATAAGGTAAGTACCGACGAAAATAAAAATAGAAATGAGATAAGAAAAGTGTTGACTTATTCTCGAGAATTTTGAGCTAATACAAGTAGTAACCATAGACACAAAAAAGAAGTTAGCGTCGTTCCCCGGCAACGGCGCCAGAAAGCTGACGTGGCCTTTTCTAGTGCTAATACCAGGTCCTTAACCGGCGATGTATGTATCGGGTCAAATCAGAGTGCTAGTATGGTGAGTCGAGTATCGTATCCTCGTGGAACTTAGTAATTCTTCTAAGTGTGGTTAAACACCAAAGAGTTGTTATTAACTCGATCTAAATCTCGCTTTTATAACACGAGATCACTACTATTTTACTTAACATAAAATAAATGCATAATTTAAAATTTATTCTAATATAATAGGTATAGATATATAAATATATATAGATATGCATAAGTTGCGAATATATATATAGATATAAATATCTGAGATGCCAAATATATTATTAGAGAACTAGCCAAAGTTTATATAATTGATTTATACGATCTTTTCAAATGAATGGAATGTGCTCGATCTTTTGTATTAGGTTCAATTGAGTAAATGAAACGGTGCACTCCTGAGGTTAACAATTCCTCCTCACATAAGCGTCTTTAAATTGTCATATGTCCATTGTCATCAGTCCAAGATCCACAACTGTTACGGTTTTTCCGAACGAGTCCCGAAGTGCGATTCTACCTTTGAATAAAAAGGAGTCATTCCGTTCGTCAAACGGTCAATTTTATTTAAAGGCTCCGGTTGTCAAGGCCGGGCGATTCAACTTTCCGGTTTAAGTTTCAATTAAACTGATGATTTAACATTATTACGATCTCGAGTACAAATTTCAATAAGATTCATCTTTTTAGGACAAATCTGCCCCCGGGTAGGAAACTGGGTTCCGTTGTCACGTTATTCACTCGGCCAATTTTACCCTCCGGTTTTTCTATTAACGAGTTCATAACCTAACTACTGAGTGTCAATTCATAATTAGATTATGAATTCTTTCGAATCAAACTTTATTAATAGAAAAAGATTCAATTAACTCAATTTTAGTCAATTTTACTTAGACAACATTCTTTTACCGAAAAGATCGAAATAAAACGATTACATAACTTTGGCTAGTTATTAGATTTAGCCTACTAACATTATACGAAAATAAAAACAAACATAACAAACATAAATACTTTAGAAATTTTACCCGATTACAACAATTGAATCAGAAGCTGTATTCTTCCGGATGCTACAACGACTTCAACAACATTGATCTTCTGATAATTTCTCGAGCATTATAACGATACTACTTTATTTATGGCATAAGGCCTATATACATACCTACTACTACTAATAAAAAAAAGTAAAGAAAATATATTTGGTCCTCCCTATGTGCCTGCAATGCTGCTCTATTTATAGGCGATTTTTCCAAGCCGGATCGATCCGAGAAAGGGCGGATCGATCCGGGAATAAAAATCTTATCCCTGGATTTTTCTCTGCAGGGCCACATGCTGGGTAATCATCATGTCTCTTCGGATCGATCCGAGGTAATTCCGGATCGATCCGGATAGATTTTTTCCAAACTTGATCTGAAACTTGATAAAATCATAACTTGAGCTCTGGATCTCCAAATGACATAATTCAAGATCGTTGGAAAGCTCTTGAGAAGATCTACAACTTCCTGAAGGACTTTTCTTCAGAAAATGCCTTTTGATGGGCCATTTGTTCGTCGAAAATATAACTTGATCACGGTGTCACGAACTATTGATCCACTTGAACTTTAAAACTCGTGGCACTTCCTTAATTCCTTCAAAAGATATGATTTTACTCCAAAAGTGTCGCCACTGGGGTCTTGGTTTACCTAAGATCTGTAAATAAAATACCAAAAATACCCACGTGAATCGACACGATACTCCGGTTATTAACCCGGTACAAAATTTATAACTTTTATCATTTTTACTTGATTTTTATAGTATTTAGATTTATTCATAACTATTAATATTTTATAAGATTATCGTTATAATTACTTATATTTTATATAAAAAGAGTCGATAATGTATATAAAACATCGTAATTTTTATCATATAAATGTTATACATCGACACAAATCCCAAACTCTAACATAAAAGATCTTTGTCGAATTCTCATAAATACCCGAGATGTGGAGCCCACTCACCATTATCCACCAGCATTTAAACTCGGCTCAAAACCGACTTCCTGCACTTGTAATCAATCGCCTGATGTAGAACTCAGCTATACTTAGTAAAACTCAGCAGACCAGAACCGACTGTTGTTTTCAGAAGAAACTTAGTTGCACTTCATCAAACTGACTTTCACAGAACTGAATATACTTAACTTAAACTGACCATCATTCTTAGTCTTCAGTTTCTCAGATTAGTTCCACCAGATCATTTATTAGTTTAGAGATCAAGTCACCAAAACTGATGGGCATGTATATATTGAAGGATGCAGGTTCTTAGATCTAAACGAGTTAGATCTATACGCAGCGGATGGATCACGATTTATATGACACAATTCATAATTAAAGGACTTAAACAACTACAAGGGGGTTAAGAACGTGTTACCAATAACGGGAAGAGTCGCCTTGATCTTCCGATGTGTTCTCCAAACGGCGGTTGGTGGACACCCTTCTTGATAAAAGCACCTCCTTGATATGCAACAACAAGAAAAACTCCAAGTTTTTCTTCCTCTAAAACCCTAGGCAAGAAAAAACTAATTTTTCTCTCCTTTTACAAGTGGTGGTCGAAAATTGCTTATCAATTTCCTTGGAATAACTCTCCTTTTATAGGAGAGTAAATCATGGTCTCCAAGTTTTAATTAATTACATAAATAATTAATTAAACAAAATAAAAGGATATTTTCCTTAATGACTAATTGTGACATGTATTGACCAATATGAAATCAAATAACAAGTCATCCAACCAATCTATAACAAGAATATCTTTTATTTTCCACATCACAAAAATTAATTCTTGTGATAAAAGAGACACTAATTGGCGCCACCATTAGGTTTTTAGCCCACATAAAATGTCTTTTATGTGTATTATATTATTTAGCCCAACTAAATAATATCCATGCATATCAATTAATTAGCCCACCAATTAATTATCACCGAGAGGCCCAAATAACAAGATTATTAGTCCGAATTACGAAAGCCACATCGGGGACCATGGACCTATAACCAGTAGCTCCATAATTAATTATTCATCAAACGTAATATAATTATTAATTCCGGGATTACGCCACCATAAACCCGGAATCGAACTCTACCGATTATAGATGTGTACTTATACTCAACCCATAGAGTGAATAAGCGTCCATTGATATAATCACTACATACGGATTAACCCTCCATAGATCATCCCATTCTCGTGTGGGATGTCTCCGTGAACCCAACACAAAATATCTTATCCTTATTTACCATTAACCCCTTGATGATCAATTAGTACACATATCGACTAGTGATCAATTAGTCAAATGTGAACTCCGGGATCGATCACTTTCTTAGGGCTAACAAATAAGGGATCTGTCTCTACTTCCCGCAGAAGGAATGGATTCCATGTCCGTGAAAATCGTAACTACTCACTCATCCGGAGATAGTGCCAATGAGAAGTGGCTTGGAACACATATTTAAGTGAACCGTAACTAACACATCAAACACTACCCGGGACAAGCAGCACCACATGATCACCTCAGATTAAGGTTGATCCATATATGATCATCTAATGATTTAATAAGATTCCTCGATTACGGAATTATATCGAGAAATTCGAGATCAAATCGGTCCAAATCTATATGAATGCCATCATATATAAATGCCCCACGTAGGTACCTCTCTACCGATAGTCCGATAAGACTATCACACCCTAAGGTGTTCAGGCGCATTATTGGTGTTTTAATCAAGAGACCCTAAACTCGATTAAGTTCACCACGGACTAACAGTTTAAGTATATCACCACTAACTCAATCCTCACGTGTAATCCATACACTGAGTTAAGTGGTTACATACAGATATACTTAGGGTTTGCAGCAGTGTATTACTTTACAAGCACAAAGCAAGTAATAAGGTGAGATAAATTCTGTCATTCATTATTAAAAACAATTACACAAATTGTCTTTCAGGCACTACACCTAACAATCTCCCACTTGCACGAAATGACAAGCAACGATTGTTTTTAGAGCACACCCTTTCTCATCTTATTCACAACACTCTCCCACTTGCTCTAAAAGCAGATGAGACATATTCCTCAATGCCGTACCCTCCAAGCACCAGACTTGGTACACTGATCAGTTAGGTTGTCGGCTCAAGACGATCTTTAGGATCGAAACGTCGCCGGTCCTTCCAATCAGGCGGTACTCTCTCTCAATATGCTTATGACTTCTTATGACTGAGAAGATCCTACTAAGCTATCTCTTCACTGTTTTCACGATGAAGTGATATCGGCTTATCAGACCTGGAATTACTCCCAGACCAAAAAGGAAATTCTAAGCACTATGAGTAAACACTGAGCCCGAGATCAACTTAATGATCATCCTTAATCGACTACAAGTCGAGAATCAAGTAGTCAACCATATTCAAGTTTGCACTGAATATACAAGCATATGATTCCTCGTTCTCTAAAGATACTTGAGGACGATACTAAAACCGCTATTTATTGCTCGAATCCAAGATTCGATTACTATTGACTTATGATAACTGACTTGCCGTTATCCAAGAGAGACTCTATCCCATTTTCTCTTTATCCGAGATTTGGAGAATCATTCCCGGTAGAGGTAGGGTAGGACTACTCTCGATGAATGTTGCAACCGTATATGCATAATCAATCTTATTCAATAAGACATGTGGGATAGCCAATGACTCATTCTCGTGGATTTGACCGAATCAAATTCTTAGAATATAGTCCATTTCTCTCATTCAGAGAATTTTGGCGTGTCAGTTTCCGACTTCAGATAGCACACCCAGGTTGTTTCCAACCGTTTTAGTGTTATCATTTATGAACACTAATACTACTACTTTACCAATACTGATACCCAGTCTACAAAAGACTTATCAACATACTGGTCAAGTCCACATATTTTAAAACATGTGACTTTTAAATGACCGACAGGTTCTCTTAAATCCACAAAGGATATAAGCCATGGCAGGCCTCCTACCAAAGGTTCTTTCTGAATGAATTAAGATATCGTTAGTCTCGCAAAAAAGGTCTTAGGGAATCACCCCTATCTTCTGCTTTGTAACGAATCCGTTATTCATTCTCGCCTAAAACCTTCATTCGAATGAATTCGATTCCGTTGTTCGGCAAGAAAGTCTCGAGGAATCACCCCTATTTTCTCGCTTTGTAACGAATCCGTTATTCATTCTCACTAAAACCCTTCGTTACGAATGAATTCGATTCCGTTGTTCGGCAAGAAAGTCTCGGGGAATCACCCCTATTTTCTCGCTTTAACGAAATCTAGCAAGACTCGAGTGGTGAGAGAGTTCAAGGTCCGTTAACTCTCTACTTGTCGTGGAATCACCCCTATACCACTCAACATTCATGCCAAAGTTTAAACTTTCCTATTCATTCGACTCTTTTCTATGTAGATCCAATTGCTCCCCACTCGGGCCTGAGACACTCGTGGGTTCTACAATAGATCGAACAAAATCAAGTACAAAAACTCCATTTACAGGGTTAAGGTCACAAACCAACCTCTATGATCGTAATCCTATACACCTACTAAGAGCCATAGGTTATCAATCACCCAGTGAGACCATAAAGTCCACAAAACCACAATGGGTCAATGGTTAAACCATACTCCCATCTGCGTGGTGGATTGACATCCCGATCTAGTAGTATTTATTAGTGTAATCACCAACAACCGATGTTGGGCGTGGTCCGATTAAATCGATAGTAACTACCTTTGGGTAACCGTACTCAAGGTTTAAGGTCATTATTTATAGATTCTATCGTAAGGCTTGTGATGATTCAACCGTCACTTTCGATCTCAAGAATCTTATAATCAACCTTCACTCGTCTCATTAAGATATTTCACGAACAATCATAATCAACGTATGCGCAAAAATCTCCACCCTACCTTCAAGCAATAAATGCTAAATGCCTACATTTATGGAAGTGGTGTGAACCGAATTCACTAATTATCCATAAATTCACTGGCATCTTCTAGGTAGACTTCTCGGTTTACATAATAATGTTAACCGTTATTTTGCAACCAATTATCTTAATCGAGTTTAACAGTGTATTATAGCACATTAATAACTATATCAGGCAAGTCTATGGTTTCTTCCTCAGTGAGAATCATTCCACTAGGAGGCAGCTCGAGCATCAGTCCCAAGACTATGCGATAGCCTATTTCTGAGCATGGAATACTCTAATCTCTGCTAAAATCAGAGACTCCTCCTCGTATTCTCTTGATAAACTAAATCACGTTTCGAGTAGTTATCAGACAAAATGTCACCACTCAAAAACTCCCACTAGCTTGTATCTCTCACTAGACCCCGAAGGTCATGGTGAACAAGCTATGTTACCCCTTCAAATCTATTACCCTTTCCCGATTGAAAGGAAACTTAGTCATTGTTCCTTTGAGATAGTGTTCCTAGACTGGGAGATAGGAATCACCCTTAGCCAGTCGTCAGGTCTTATCTCTAGGATATATGCACTAATTAATAGATATTGAAAGGTCGCTTATCTTAATACGGAAACCTTTTACCTTTAATAGTTTTAGATGTGTTATACTTATTCAGCTTTTCTTAGTGGTTCGACTTTTATCAAACAAAAGTCCGAGTCTTGGGTTCGTATTACAAATGTCATATTCACTTTACATGAGGCAACAATATATCGAGTTGAAAGCGAATCCATTTGTTTCAACGAATCAGAAAAGAAAAATAAATTTTTCTGTGATATTCAAGGATAGAATCCAAATTCATTTCCTTATATCACTCCCACTATTGTAGTTTGAAATTATCGCCCGTTGTTACTCTATTAATCGTTAATGCACAACTTCCTTGTTCTTCCAAAGAACTAAGCTACCAAGTCAAGTTACTCGGTTATGTAAGTCGCTAAGGATTCATTGGTTAGTGATCCGAAATCACTTTCCTTATCCTATACTTTCTTTAATTAATGTTTCGGTTTAGCCTCAAAACTTTAGTTAAGATGATTAACACTTATAGACATTCTTTCCCATTCTTAACTTTCCTTAAAAGGAAATAGTCTTGAACTAGCAGTTAGATGTATGAGTAGACACTACTCGTGAACTGTGGGATGTCTAATGAAAGTGTTACCAGTGGGACTAATTTTCTAATAAATTAGAAAAACATAATATAAAAGCTCCCACTAGTTTATCGGTTCCAAATACCGTCTAACTAAATGACACTTTAATTTATGATTCTCCAATTTTTCTATCGAAAAATTTCTCGTGTAGACACTACACAATTCATTAGAAAGAATTTCATCGTCCCAATCATCTTTCAAACTAACTACGGTTGTCTCTCGATCAACACGATTGACAAGAGTGACATCCTTATTTACGCCACTTAAGTCTTGAAGGCTCAAGAGAAATATCTCTTCCAAAAATTAATTGCATTTAAGATTAATAAGCACAACATTCTAGTTACTTACCACTTTTTAACGAAGTCATTACTAGTCAATTTTACACTAGCGATCTAGCACCTTAGAGATATATATAACAGTTGTAAATAAAATTGATGAGAATAAATCCAAATCATACACTACTAATAAATTTTAGAACATAAACTAAGTACTTATAGTCTATCCTATCGCTCCAAGGATTTAATCTAATGCCTCAGTGCCGCCTTAGGGTAGGTCAAAGAGGTTTCGATTAATATTGAAGATCAACTTGAGAATCGAACATCTCATTTGTGATCGTCAATCACCTTTCCTTTTCAGCCAAGGTATTACCAAAATACCCTTTATGAGTGTGACCTCTTCGTTTGAGATCTTTAGATAGACCCCAGTGTGCCGCCTAGGGGTCGGTCGGTGACTCAATGAGTACCCAAAATCCTATCCTTTCGGAGACCAAGCCTTGAATTTTGATAGCGGTGAAGGCCTTCCTTAGGGGCCAAATCAAAGCCGCACGAGGCGTCACCATTCTCTCACGTTGCTTGTGTCAACAGTAGAGGCCGTGGGGTCGGCTGTCGCCTCTCCCGCTCCCACTCAATATTTTGAAAAAGTGGTGGGTTTACTGATCATGTTTTTGGACTTGATGTTACATTAAGGAACAATAAATCATAGGCCCGAATGTTGTCGGTTATGTGGGCTAGCCCACCCGACCTATTCGTTAGAACATATGTGGCCGTCGGACGGGTCAAGGCTAGGAGAGGTCCGTTGAGCCGTAGTGGCTCTTCGGATGGCTCGATGTTGCGCACTTCGTGCAAACGCCACACGTGGAGGGTGAAGTCGATTGAGCCGTAGCTACTGTTGACCACCCAACCGTGGTTAAACCACTTTCGAACCTGTTTGCCCGTGATTATCCAATCCTTAAACATCAAACTTTCACGTAGACACTACGGAACAAAAACGTAATCTCGCCTTGCAGTAAGGTGGAATTCACCGAGAATCCAACACCTTAACCACGAGGTTTCGGGATTTTACTCCTTATGCTTTCGCAGTGGGGATTCACCGAGAATCCATCACCCAACCTCGACGATTGAAAAAACCCATGTTCCTCGGTTTTTACCCTAATTAGTTTCTAATTAATATCAAACAATTAATTAAAACTAATTGCGTGTTTTATACATGCCTAACTAATTCCTCGAATTAATTTCTACATGTATGCATATGGAGTGGAATTCATGATATGATGCATGTCATGGCAATTTTCCGGTTCTACTCATACAATCTACACATGTATACTAGTGCGGAAAAAAAAACAGATTTGGACCGTTGGCACTTCGTAATTAATCTATTCAAAAATAAATTAAAACCCTAATCTGCAGCTGTTAAGAATCTTCGACGATCGGCATATCAAACGAACTTGGATCGGGATGAAACTTTCCAGATCTGATCTTCATTCTTCGGGCTTCAAGATGGACGGTCGGATCGGAGCTTTGACTTGTCAATCTTCCTCAGTGAGCCGCCCAACTTGCTACTGAAACAGACTCTCACAGCAGCGCATCATATACTTCCCGAGATCGATCGGGGATGAAGATGAATCCCGATCGTCCTGAAAATTTTATCTCACGTCCAAAACTCCATGATTATCGATCTGACCGGTCGGATTTTAATTTTAACGGTCCAATTGTTCCCAGAAAATCGAAGAAGTCACAGTTAGGGTTTCTGTGAATCCTGCGTTTTTCTGTTACAGCAGCCACTTCGCAGCAACGAATGGAAACTCAAACGGACTCTGATCGACACCAAAATTTGTGGGATTGTTCATCAACTTCCAATCTTGATTCTGACCGGAGGGATCTTCGTTTTAACGGCTCAAACAACGGAAAAACGAAAATACTAAACAGCTAATGTACAGATCTATTTTCTGAAAATTAAAATTGCAATAATACATAAATTACATAATTTCCTATACTCATATGAACGAATTTTCATCGTTTATATGAGTTTACAATAGATCTAACGGGAAAACGGTGCCAACCCCAATCCATCTCTTCAACCATAGCAATTTAAAAATTATTAATGCATAATAATAAGTAAAATATCACCTACATGCAATTCCACTCCTTTAAATCGTTTAATTACGATTATGACTATATAAATCGTGGAACCTATCTCTGATACCACATGAAGGATGCAGGTTCTTAGATCTAAACGAGTTAGATCTATACGCAGCGGATGGATCACGATTTATATGACACAATTCATAATTAAAGGACTTAAACAACTACAAGGGGGTTAAGAACGTGTTACCAATAACGGGAAGAGTCGCCTTGATCTTCCGATGTGTTCTCCAAACGGCGGTTGGTGGACACCCTTCTTGATAAAAGCACCTCCTTGATATGCAACAACAAGAAAAACTCCAAGTTTTTCTTCCTCTAAAACCCTAGCGAAAAAACTAATTTTTCTCCTTTTTACAAGTGGTGGTCGAAAATTGCTTATCAATTTCCCTTGGAATAACTCTCCTTTTATAGGAGAGTAAATCCTTGGTCTCCAAGTTTTAATTAATTACATAAATAATTAATTAAACAAAATAAAAAGATATTTTCCTTAATGACTAATTGTGACATGTATTGACCAATAGGAAATCAAATAACAAGTCATCCAACCAATCATATAACAAGAATATCTTTTATTTTCCACATCACAAAAATTAATTCTTGTGATAAAAGAGACACTAATTGGCGCCACCATTAGGGTTTTTAGCCCACATAAAATGTCTTTTATGTGTATTATATTATTTAAATTTAACTAAATAATATCCATGCATATCAATTAATTAGCCCAACCAATTAATTATCAATGAGGCCCAAATAACAAGATTATTAGTCCGAATTACGTAAGCCACATCGGGGGCCAATGGACCTATAACCAAAGTAAATCCAATAATTAATTATTCATCAAATGTAATATAATTATTAATTCCGGGATTACGCCACCATAAACCCGAAATCGAACTCTACCGATTATAGATGTGTACTTATACTCAACCCATGAGTGAATAAGCGTCCATTGATATAATCACTACATACGGATTAACCCTCCATAGATCGCCCATTCTGTGTGGGATGTCTCCGTGAACCCAACACAAAATATCTTATCCTTATTTACCATTAACCCCTCGATGATCAATTAGTACACATATCTCGACTAGTGATCAATTAGTCAAATGTGAACTCCCGGATCGATCACTTTCTTAGGGCTAACAAATAAGGGATCGTCTCTCTACTTCCCGCAGGAAGGAATGGATTCCATGTCTGTGAAAATCGTAACTACTCACTCATCCTGGAGATAGTGCCAATGAGAAGTGGCTTGGAACACATATTTAAGTGAACCGTAATTAACACATCAAACACTACCCCGACAAGCGAGACCTCGTGATCACCTCGGATTAAGGTTGATCCATATATGATCATCTAATGATTTAATAAGATTCCTCGATTACGGAATTATATCGAGAAATTCAGATCAAATCGGTCCAAATCCTATATGAATGCCATCATATATAAATGCCCCACGTAGTACCTCTACCGATAGTCCGGATAAGACTATCACACCCTAAGGTGTTCTCAGGCGCATTATTGGTGTTTTAATCAAGAGACCCTAAACTCGATTAAGTTCACCACGGACTAACAGCTTTAAGTATATCACCACTAACTCAATCCTCACGTGTAATCCATACACCGAGTTAAGTGGTTACATACTGAGATATACTTAGGTTTTGCAAATATGTATTACTTTACAAGCACAAAGCAAGTAATAAGGTGAGATAAATTCTGTCATTCATTATTAAAAACAATTACACAAATTGTCTTTCGGGCACTACACCTAACATATATATTGTTATACTTGACGCACAAACTTATATATCGTGTTTTATTTAAATGATTTGTATAATGTTTTTCAATTCAGTTATGATATAATATAGAAATGACTTTAACAATATTGTGGTTTTACGTACGATGTTAACATATGTAGGTGACGAGAAGTGTAGATACTGTTCATGGTCAATTAAGCCCTCAGGAAAAGAAAAGGCAATTGTGAAAGCAAGGTGGCTTCCTGATTAAATAAAATAAATTTATAACCGACATACCTCTAAAAAAGTTGCAATAAATTTTTTTCTTTCTCGGACATGTGCATGTGGAATGAGTTCCCGTTATCGATAATACTGGTTGGAGTCGGAGACGGACCATGGGATATGAAGAAAGAGTTCGTTGACAATATTCCTGATCGCGCTTTCAACAATTTTTCGTAAGCCGCATTCGTGATTTTCGTGTTTATTAAATACATGACTTTTAACATCTTTATTTCCTAGTAATTAACATGTTTTTTTTTTCTTTTTCTTTTTTTCTCTATCAAGTTTATTAATTCCACAGAGATCATGTCGAAAGATATGGACAGGTTCCGTAAAGAAACCGAGTTTGAACTATCCGCTTTAATGGAAATATCGTCTCAATACAAAGCTACCCTCGAGCTCAATCTACTCAGGTAACGTGACTTATAGATTCTTAATATTTAACAGTTATACTATATATAAAATTTCTCGTTTTACTTATGTCAACGTTGTTTCTTCACCAATTCATGTATTGGGAATGGAGTAGCTAGGATACCTTTACCCCCACCTCAAGATGGTGCATCTTCAAGTGTACCGCCGCCTCCTTATCGTCCAAGTGTACCCCGTCTCCTACCACCCGAGTGCACCGCCATTGCCGTAGGGAGGCGAACAAAACGGGGGCATGAGTTAGTTTGATAATTATTACGCGGAAAACCATGTAATTAACCATCTTAATTTCTTTGTTTTCCACATTTCGTATCTTAATTTCTCTGTTTTCCACATTTCGTTATAAAATTAACCATGCGATAAGTGAATTGATTATTTGATTTTATAATTTCGTATGTGTATATATGAAGCTTTGTCTCATTTGTTTTATTGCTCCGAAGGATATGGTGTTTGGTTGTGGACATCGGGTTTGGTTTTCATCCATCTTTTGTATATATATAAAAGAGTTTTTTTTGCCAACCTTTTACCAAAAAAAAAATGTTTTTTTCCCAACCTTTTACATAGTCAAGTCACTCCACGTGCGTTGCAGGTGCATTCCACGTGTGTCGCACGTGCATTGCACGTGTTGGTTAAATTAATATAATTAACCAACCTTTTACATTAGGTTACTCGTGCTCTTGCACGTGCGGGCCTACAATCATCGAATCTCATAGTAGGGATCGATTTCACTATGAGTAATGAATGGAATGGTAAACAATCATTCAATCGGAAAAACTTGCATCATATCGGAGAGGCATTAGATCCCTATGAACAAGCAATATCTATTACCGGGAAGACGTTATCCACCTCGATGAGGATAACTTGATTCCTTGCTTTGGATTTGGCGACGGTATGTTTCATTTAATTTGACTTTTCTAGTCTTACAATTATATGTTTCCTTCGCGTAGTAACGTGTGACGGTGGTGTGTATATATGGCAGCTTCTAGAACCGACCAAGATGTTTTTAGCTTCTATCTGGATTATAGTTTTTGTGATGGTTTCGATGATGTCTTGAGACGATATAGAGTATTAGCGCCTCAACTATAACTTTCAGGTCAGCCCTATTTTCTATAGGGACATTATCGAACATTGCAAACACAAACAATTTTATCGTGTTATATTGTAATTAACACTCTGTATCTTGCAATTTATGAAAACCTAATGATCATCAAGGTCAAAATCTTGAACTTTTCGTTTCGTGCTACGTTGTCTTTCCTGTTGTCGTTGATACTTATTCTGAATATCGAATCGAATCTTTCGATAAGGCGCCCATGCCATTTGCTCGATTATTGTAATGGAGATCACTATCCTCGAGAAAAGTGGTGGACAAGACCATGTCTTACTCATTATTACTGATGGGTAAGTATATATATTGTTATACTTGACGCACAAACATATATATCGTGTTTTATTAAAATGATTTGTATAATGTTTTTCAAATCGGTTATGATATAATATAGAAATGATCGTAACAATATTGTGGTTTTACGTACGATGTTAACATGTGTAGGTGACGAGAAGTGTAGATACCGTGCGTGGTCAATTAAACCCCAGGAAAAGTAAACCGTCGAGGCAATTTTGAAAGCAAGTGGCTTCCTGATTAAATCAATTAATTTACAACTGATATATCTCTAAAAAAATTGCAATAATGTCTTCCTTCTTTATCGGACATGTGCATGTTCAGTGAGTTCCCATTATCGATAGGTTGGAGTCAGAGACGGACTGTGGGATATGATGAAAGAGTTCGTTGATAATATTCCTGATCGCGCTTTCAGCAATTTTCAGGTAAGCCGCTTATGCGATTTTCTTGTTTAATAATTATCTGACTTTTAACTTCTTATATATCCTAGTAATTAACATGTATTTTTTTCTTTTTCTTTTTTTTTTTCTCTCTATCAAGTTTGTTAATTTCACAGAGATCATGTCGAAAGACATGGAGATCCCGTAAAGAAGACGAGTTTGCACTATCTGCCTTACTGGAAATACCGTCTCAATACAAAGCTACCCTCGAGCTCAATCTACTCAGGTAACGTGACTTACAGATTCTTAATACTTGTATAAAACAGTTATACTATATATAAAATTTCTCATTTTACTTATGTTAACGCGGTTTCTTCACCGGTTCATGTATTGGGAATGAAGTAGATATGATACCTCTACCCCCACCTTAAGATGGTGCATCTTCAAGTGTATCGCCGCCTCCTTATTGTCCAAGTGTACCCCATCGCCATACCACCCAAGTGCACCGCCATTTCCGCAGGGAGGCGAACAAAATGGGGGCACGAGTCAGTTTGATAATTATTACGCGGATAACCATGTAATTAACCATCTTAATTTCTCTGTTTTCCACGTTTAGTATTTTAATTTCTTTGTTTTCTACATTTCGTTATAAAAATCACGCGATAAGTGAATTGATAATTTGATTTTATAATTTCGTATGTGTATATATGCAGCTTTGTCTCGTCTGCTTTATTGCTCCTATCGATATGGCGTTTGGTTGTGACATCAGGTTTAGTTTTCATCCATCTTTTGTATATATATTTAATGGTTTTTTACCAACCTTTTACCAAAAATAAAACCTTTTTTTTTTTACCAAAACCTTTTATATAATCAAGTACCCACGTCATCGCACGGCGTGTTGGTTAAATTGATATATTTAAATGAAATTTACAATGTCCGGTAGAAACATTTATATACTAGCGTTTTCTTTTTTTTTTTGTTGGAAAGTTATACTAGTATTTTGTAAATGAGGAAAATAGTGTTTGGCTGACGTAAATGAAATTCACAACGTCCTGTAGTATATATACTAGCGTTTTGTAAACAGGGTAATATTGTAGATAGTATAGGATTTAAGTTTGAATTCCGACTTGTCACAACAATTTCGGTTTGAATGGCTTATAGAAATGTTTATTAAACCGATATCTGAAAGCTAATATCTAATGACATAACTCAGTAAAATGTAAATATCTATACAATTTAAGATTCTGTCAGTTGTATAACAAACACATAAATCGCTCAAACCAATAATACAATGTTATAAATAATTAACGATATGTTTGGACATGAGTGATTTCTTTAAATAATTACTACCTCCTATTCAAAAATATAAATTTCATCCTACACTTTTCTACTATTCCATAATATAAAGTTTCATTCTACATTACCAATCTGACATTTATTCTTTCTTTCTATCTTCTTCTTAATTTATTATGAATTCAACAACTTTTCATTACTTAACAACTATTGCATTAATGATAGTCAATGGGTATTTTAGACATTAACCTTCAAATTAATGACATTCAACCAATTCCTTAATCATGTGAAAAACTCACCAGGATGAAACATATTTTTAGGCCAGGAGGTAGTAGATGTGAATTTGGACCGTGGCGATTTTCTTAAATGTTAGTAAAGAATATGTTTGGACATAAGTGGTTTCCTGATTCATATTAAATAAAAATTATTTATCTTGAATATATGCATATATCTGTAAACTATCCATTTTTATCAAAAAGAAATTCAAGTTTGAAATAAACGATATTTCACCGGATTTTATTCATAAAATGTAAATAAGTTATCAATCATTCATGTCGAACTGGACCCCAAACAATATATGTATTGGCAGGATAATTTTGTTTCAAGACTTTGATTATTTTTCGATTTGTGCGTGTTATCCTTACACACGGGCCATGATAATTTTGCTTCAAGAGTTTATTAGAACGAATCGTCAGATTAGTTTTACATGTACAAACACACAAAATAATTTTGTCTTTTTTCACACGTGGTAATTATCCGAAACCTTTCTAATAGGGAGAACCTGCCGTAGAATTTCCCCTATCTTGACCGAGTATTGATACATCCACTATTCATTTTACCACTACATTCAACACAACACAATCAACATCACACATTTTATTGGGACCCACACCACATTTCACAACGCATTTTAATCAAAAAACACTACACATGTAGTGGAAAGTGCACTACACACTTGTGTAGTGCACATATCATTTCTAATCTTGACTTACTATATGCTCTAGGATTTGCATCTTTCTGTCAACGATGGAAGTGTCAAATCCTTTTGCAACAAAAGTAATCATTGAAAGAGCCAAAAGTCTTTCCAACCAATAAATAAATAAACTAATCATATTAAATATCCCAAAAGAACATAAATAAATTAAAAATATCAATGCATGAAAAAAAGTAATACAGTAAAAAGAAAAAGATAAACAACAGTAATATAACTAAACATTCTATTTATTAACATGATTTTACACCAAAAGGTACATGATATGTAGATAACACAACATCATTAGGAAAACAAAGATCCACATTATCAAAAACTCTAAAACGTTTTCCCAATTTCTCATAAAACTGCTTTGAAAATTCCAATTTTCCTGTAAGATTGTTTCCATTTATAGCAATCCCACCAATATAAGGTAATTTTTCAAGCATTCGAGGTACACTTCCTGTAAGCATATTGTTCCCGAGTCCAAGAAACCTTAAATTCTTCATTTTTGTCATAGAATCTGGTATCTTCCCTGTTAAACCTGTGTTAGAAAGATCCAAAACCTCCAAGTTCTGCAGATTCTCCCACCGAATCGCGATCAGGGTTCCGCCTAACGGGTTGTTAGAGATCATCATTTCTTGAAGAGCCCACATTTCTTGAATTGGAGTAAGATTTGATCCACCTGAGAAATTGTTGTAACTTAAGTCTAAAAGTGTTGCATTTTTCAAGTTCTTGATTTGCATCGGTATACTTCCGGTTAAGCTGTTGTTGCTAAGATCAAGCTTTAGAAGAGAATTCAAATCCCCAATTGATCCTGGTAATTCCCCTGATAACATGTTCCTGCTTGCATCAAAGATCAAAAGCTGATTCAAAGCTCCATAACTAACCGGAATCGACCTGGAAAACCGATTTCCAGCAAGAACTAAGCGTTTAAGTTTGCTCAATTGGCCTATATTATCAGGCAAAACTCCTGTCAATCCATTTTCTATCAACACAAGGGACTCAAGGTTCCATAAAGAGCCAATTTTTGATGGGATTGTTCCGATTAAACCTGGGTTTGATCTGAACTCCAAGTACTCCAAAGTGTTTGATAAAAGCTCCCAACCAGAATCTGGAAGCTTGATTGGTTTATCATGAGCTGAAAGAAAGCACTTTGTAAAGGTGAGCTTTTTCAAGTACTTGAGCTTGAACACACCATTCCCAAATTGTGCTGTTGGTGTACAGTTCAGAGAATTATCATAAACTTCCCCAATTGATAAAACTGTCACATGCCAGAAATCATTGAAGAAATCACAAGAAACTCCCTGTACATTCAAATTAAACCAAGAATAAAAAAAACAGAGCAACCCCACAAAAAAACAGAGCAATATATCAACAATTACTAAGCTAAAGTTTCAATCTTTCTTGAGTTTTACTTAAAAGTAACCTGTATTGGAGTATATCCACAAGGATCTGGATAGAGATATGACCCATTCCAATCCTTCCCCACAAAATCTTGAATAACTGAGTATAAAGTCACCAGCTCAGTCTCTTCCATAGGAGCCACTTGGGCATTAGAAACAGAAATCATATAGAAAGAAAATACTACTACCGCAAAAAAGATAAGAACTTTCTGCATTTCAAATACTTAAATGGGCAAATTAAAGATTTTGATTTGAGTTTTACTCTTTTGGAGCAAGGAATACAAGTTTTGTGAAGAAGATAGAAAATGGGCTGTGTATAAATTCTTGAAATAAACCTTGAAAATACATGCAATCAAAAGAAAGCGATTGATGAGAAAAGGAAAGTAAAATAGGCCTTATAGGCAAAGTACAAGAAGAAGAGGAAAAAAACGGTTCTCGAGGCTTTAATAGGAGATATAATGGCAAAGGAGAAAGATTTGAAGAAGGAGGAAGATGGGGGAACAAGCTATTTAATGAAAAGAATGAAAAGAAAGAAAAAGAAAGGTTGGGATATGGTTAAAAGGGCTGCACATCGCAGACATTCTTATGATTCTGCAGTTATTTCTTTGTTTCTTTTGCGCAGTTGTAGTACAACGTAAAAACAAATCTTTGGAAATGACTATTTTTAATGTTTAGCTACTAGAAATACGAGATATTTTATGATACAAATGTTGTATTAAATGTAATGTATTGTGATTGTATGTATATATTTTCTCATTTTTCACTCGTTTACTATTTAACAGATAATAAAATTATATGGTTGTAACACGTATCATCTTGTGTAACATAATGGTCGTAGGTTAACAATTTCGATAGCGTACCGAGCCACAATATGTATCGTAACATAATTTCATATCATTGATTATGATTAAATTCATACTGATTAATAAATCCTATACTATGATTAATGTTATAAAATATTATTGTTTTATATGTTTTAAGAAAAACACAAATAAAGGTGGCTATAAAGGTGGGAATTTGCAGAGAAATGCAGAATGAACAGGTATGAAGAATTTGTTTTATTAATCTTCTTTTCAGTCGAGTTTTTCCTTGAATGTAAATTACAAGATCTCAGCCATATTTATACTGCTGATGCTTTTCAAAATACAACTAGATAATTACACAAATATTCTTCAATTTGAAGGATAGGATAACCACAAATAGGATAAACACAAATTTAGGTTTTGAGTCTATCTTGCACGAGTCTCTGTTTTTGTATTTTGAACCCAAAAATTATCCACACACATTACTCTAGATACCCTTTTATTCTTGAATTCACAGCCCTAAGCTTGCCGATTTCTTCACACATTATTTTGAATTTTTTGCCGCCTTATTTCTCCAAACACCTTATTACTCCTTCATCTTCAATTTGAGTTTGAGTTGTAGCCGACACTTGACTTGAACTGAGGTGACCAGAGGTCTGTTGCTTATTACCCTCCCTCAAACTAGGCCTGGGACGAAGGCATAGTTTGTTGAGAAATTGCTGGAGGACAAAGCGAGTAGAGGGCTTTGTAAAGATGTCTGCTACTTGAAGATGAGTAGGAATGTGTTTAGTAACCAGCTGACCTTGGGCCACTTGTTCTCGAACAAAATGATAGTCTAGAGCAATGTGTTTGGATCTGGAGTGGAACACTGGATTAACTGTGAGGTAGAGAGCACTGAGATTGTCACAATAGAGTGTTGGGGGAGATTGAAGCTTGAGGTTTAGGTCTGCACATAAGTAACCTAACCAAACCAACTCAGCAGTAGCATGGGCCATAGAGCGATATTCGGCTTCAGTACTAGATCTGGAAACAGTACTTTGCTTCTTTGCACACCAGGAGACAAGGTTAGGTCCAAGAAAAGTACAAAAACCAGTTGTAGATCTTCTGGTGAGGGGGCAACCTGCCCAATCAGAATCTGAAAAAGCAGTGAGAGAGTGTGCAGGTGCAGCTTGCAGTTGGAGCCCCAGATGTAGTGTGGCCTTGACATACCGGAGAAGCCTGTTAACAAATTTAAAGTGTGCCATAGTAGGTGCTTGTAAAAACTGAGAGGCATAGTTGACTGCATAGCTAATGTCTGGCCTTGTGAAAGTGAGATACTGTAGAGAACCAATGAGTTGTCTGAAGTAGGTAGGGTTTGGCATGAGGGGAGCATCAGGATCAGCATAAGGTTTGAGTTCTAGAGGTGTTGCAGCTGGTTTGCACTCTGTCATTTGAGCTTTCTCCAAAATCGTTAAGGCATAGTGTGTTTGAGACATATGAAGTGTGGAACCTGCACAGACAATCTCAACACCAAGAAAATGATGAAGTCGACCGAGGTCCTTCATTGCAAACTCAGTATTGAGGAGAGCAATGAAGGTGGTTAATAGTGCATTGTGAGACCCTGTGAGTAACATATCATCAACATACAATAATAGATAAAGTGAGCCTTGAGCAGACTGATAGACAAATAAAGAAGGGTCAGCCAGACTACAGTAGAATCCATAGTGCAGAAGGAAGGTGCTAAATCGGTCAAACCAAGCCCTAGGAGCTTGTTTGAGACCATATAAAGCTCGTTTTAGTTTGCAAATATGCTGAGGAAAGATAGGATCTTTCATACCTGGAGGCTGGTCCATATAGATCTCCTCTTGCACAAAGCCATGGAGAAAAGCGTTTTTGACATCCAGCTGTTTGATTTCCCAATTCCTGCTTAATGCAATAGATAGAACAAGTCTAATAGTTCCAGGTTTGATGACTGGAGAGAAAGTTTCATGATAGTCTACCCCATCTATTTGTTTGTATCCTTTTGCCACAAGTCTGGACTTGAGTCTGTCTAGTGATCCATCTGGTTTGAGTTTGGCTTTGAAAACCCACTTACAGCCTATGGTATGGATATGAGGATTGGGGGGAACTAGATCCCAAGTATCATTGGTTTTAAGAGCATCCAATTCCTCCTGCATGGCTGCTTTCCATCCTGGATGTTTGAGTGCTTCAGCAACAGTTCTGGGTTCCCTAGGTACTTGAGGAAAGGTGGAGACCATGAGGGCATATTTAGGGTTAGGCTTGAAGATCCCATGTTGAGCTCTAGTAGTGATGTGTGAGGGATGAGGAGGTGAAGAGGGAGGTGGGGAGTCTTGATCAGATGGTTCCTGATCAGAAGGAGCAGGGGATGCTGGGGGACTTGGAAAGGTGGTCTGGTCATGTTCTGGTTCAGGATGGTTAGGGTTGGGAGATTGGACTGAGTCTTGGATGTGTGGAGTGTATAAGGGATTTGGAATGGGGCACTCAGAGTTGTTGGGAGATGAGTCAGGGATAGTGAGAGAGGAAGAGGGATCCATAAGACCATGAGGGGTATGAGGGGAATCAAGCCATTCGGGGAAACTACTAAGTTGAGGGCCAGATATGGGATTAATCCTGGCATGAGTAGTAGGTTTATAAGGGAACTCAGTTTCATCAAAGGCTACATGTCTGGAGATGATAACTTTTCTGGTGGAAGGATGATAGCACCTATACCCTTTGTGTTGCATGCTGTATCCAATGAACACACAGGGAACAGTTTTTGGATCAAATTTGTTGGCTTTTGTGTCCCAAGTGTAGGGATAACACTTGGAGCCAAAAACCCTAAGATGGGAATAGGTAGGGTCCTTTTGATATAGCTTAAAGTAAGGAGATTCATTATTGATGGATGATGAGGGAGTTCTGTTCATGAGGTAGACTGCTGTAGCAAAGGCTTCTGTCCAGAGGTACAGAGGGACATTGCTGTGAAAGAGCATGGTCATGCCTAGTTCCCTAATGGTTCTGTGTCTTTTCTTTCTACAGCTCCTAATTGTTGTGGTGTGTGAGGGCATGACATGTGATGAACAATACCAGAGTTTAAGAAATGATCCCTAAGCTTATTATTGGTAAATTCAGTTCCACAATCTGAATGAAAATTTTTTATTTCTTTATCAAACTGTCTTTTTATCAGATTTTCAAATTGTAGATAAGCAGAGAAAAAATCAGATTTATGAACTAATGGAATAAGCCATGTAAACTTTGTATAGTCATCCACAATACTTGCATAATAAGAAAACTGACCAATAGACTTAATAGGAGCAGGGCCCCATAAATCACAATGAATTATTTCAAAAGGACTAGTGCTAACATGTTCAGAATCATAAAAGGGAAATTTGCTTAACTTTCCTAGTTGACAGCTTTCACATAAAGAGTCTGTCTTTATTGGTCCTAGAACTTCAATAAAACCCTTGGTCTTCAGTTGTTGGACAGTACTCATCTGGGTATGTCCCAACCTTTGATGCCACAGGTGACAAGAGCCAGACCTAAACCTATTTGAGAAGTAGAGTTCAGGTTGGTTTTCCAGCACATATAGATCACCCCTTTTGATTCCTGTTGTCAGAGTCTTGCCTGTTGCCTGATCCTTAATAAAAACACAGTCATTTGTAAATTCACAAGTAACAGATTGATCATGTGTTAGTTGTCCAACAGATAATAAGTTCTTTGTTAAATTTGGAACTAACAGAACATTTTTCAAAGGCATGGTGGTGTGTTGTTGTTTTAAGTGTGCATGGCCTATGCCAGTGATAGGCAGAGAGTCTCCATTTCCAATAAGGACAGAGTGTGTGTGTGCTAGACCTGTGATGTTAGATAGCATAGTGGACTTACCAGTCATGTGGTTTGAGGCCCCAGTGTCAACAGTCCAATCAGTGTCAGAGATGGATGTGTCTAGTGTGAGAGCAGCCAATGCTTGAGGCAGGGTCTGATTTTGCTGATCTTTCTTAGGTACCCACCAGCATATCTTTGCTATATGCCCTATGACTCCACAGTATTGACACCTTTCATTTCTGTAGTTTTCTCGTTCTTCCAAAGTCATTCTCCTTTCTCCAGGTGGTGGTGGCCTTCTTTGTGATTGTTCAGGATTGTAGTTTTGATTTGTGTTGAAATTGCCTCTGGTCTGCTGTGCTTGAAATCCTCTGCCGGTGGATGAGAATCTGGTGTCAGACTGATGTGGTGGTCTGTTTGTTTGGTTATTTCTGATCTGATTTTGTCCATAATATGCAGTTGGGGGCTGATTCTGGGGTAGATAGGTTGGTGCAGTCGAGTTTTGAGGCTGATAGGGAATGACAGCCTGATTTGGAGCTGGGTAGGACATAGGAGGAGTTGTGTAGGCCTGAGTTTGGCTGTAAAATTGGCCTGAGGGGTTTGGATTGTGGTATTGTTCATTTGAAATTTGTGGAGGCTGCTGTTGAGTATAGTAAGCAATCTGGGGGGTCAGCTGTGGGTGTCCTGTGTTAGTGGAGAACCATGTCCTTCTTTGGTCCAAACTTTGGAGGTGTGACACCAATTCAGTGTATGTTGGTCTAGGGGGTTTTAGCATTGTGGTGGTAAATGTCTCATAGAAAGGCCCTAGGCTTGTGAGGAGAAAGTACACCTTTTCTGAATCTTGGATGGGCTTGCTAATGGCTGCAAGACTGTCACAGAGACTCTTAAATTGCCTGATGTGTTCTGAGATGGTTTTGGTGTCATCTTTCTTGAGGTATGTCAGTTGTTGCTTGAGAGTGAACTCTCTTTCTTGAGAGTCTTGGGCATAGGCATCCTTTAATGCGTTCCAGACTGCATATGCTGTGTCTAGGCCAATCACAATCCCTAGAGATTCTTCAGAAAGTGACCCAATGAGCCAACCTCTGAGTAATCGATCTTCCTTTTTCCACTTAGTATAGTCTGGATTATCTGTGGTTGTTTCAACTCCTGCTGCATTTGTGGTTTTTGTGTGTGGTGCTGGTGCTGAATTTTCGACAGTTATGTGTTCTTGGAGGTCTTGACTCTCTGCAAGAGCAAGAACTTGCTCTCTCCACAGAGGGTAATTGCCTTGATTGAGTTTCAAAGTAACAAAGCTGGTGACATTTAGTGATAAGCTAGACATACCTGCAAACAGAAATTAATGTGCAAAAGAAAACTGGTGGTTGTGAGACTGTTTGTAAAAAATAGAAAAAAAACTGATATGTGGTCTGATGAGACTGTTCTGGACTGATTTGTGCTTTGCTTCAGTGATGTGCTTCAGTGGAATTGTATATAAGGCTTTTGATCTGTACTGTTTGTAAAAAAACAGAAAGAAAATTGATCTGTGATGCTGATTTGTGATGCCGTTCTGATGCTGTTCTGTGGTTTGATGATGCTGTTTTTGGATCTGTGTAATTTGTGATTTGTTCCTGTTTGTTTTAAGGTTTGATCTAACACAGTTTTGGCTCTGATACCATAAGAAAAACACAAATAAAGGTGGCTATAAAGGTGGGAATTTGCAGAGAAATGCAGAATGAACAGGTATGAAGAATTTGTTTTATTAATCTTCTTTTCAGTCGAGTTTTTCCTTGAATGTAAATTACAAGATCTCAGCCATATTTATACTGCTGATGCTTTTCAAAATACAACTAGATAATTACACAAATATTCTTGAATTTGAAGGATAGGATAACCACAAATAGGATAAACACAAATTTAGGTTTTGAGTCTATCTTGCACGAGTCTCTGTTTTTGTATTTTGAACCCAAAAATTATCCACACACATTACTCTAGATACCCTTTTATTCTTGAATTCACAGCCCTAAGCTTGCCGATTTCTTCACACATTATTTTGAATTTTTTGCCGCCTTATTTCTCCAAACACCTTATTACTCCTTCATCTTCAATTTGAGTTTGAGTTGTAGCCGACACTTGACTTGAACTGAGGTGACCAGAGGTCTGTTGCTTATTATGTTTAATTAAGTCATTCTTGATTTCCATCAATCTTAAATAGACTAGTGTTCATCATTTTGAGAGGTGACTAATAACAAGACTCTTAACAAATTATGAAGCTGAGGACCAAGCATTTAATACTTATTAGATTTGAAATTGTTTATTAATTTTAATATAATAAGAAACATAAGCTAGTGTTCATCATTGTGAGAGGTGACTAGGCTCGTGTACTTGTATAAGAGTTTTAAGAAGAAGAAAAACGTATAAAATTTATAATTATGATGCAAAGGACCAAACATGTTACTTCGATGTTAAATAAATTCAGTATTGAAGTAGATGAAATTCTTTTAGTTGTTTCACGACAATTCACCTCGGTTATTTCGGATTCTTTTCATATTGATTGACATCCACCTGATCCAAGTATCAGCAAGTTCAATGTAGAAGGAAAGATTTTATGTTACAACGGTTGTAAGAATGTCGTATTTAGTGTATACATTTGAGCCTATCATTTTCACTCTCTTTTTCATATAGTACACTTTTATCGTGTGTGAAAAGTTATAAATAAATAGTTATAATGTATGTCATTTGATACAACCTTCCTATAACGATTGTATTATAAAATTCGTCACGTAGAGGCAACATTTGGAGATGAGGCATTCTCAGGGTCATATCATTAATGCTTTTACTATGCGTTAGATGATGGATTTGATACCCTTATTGGCAAAAGGATCTTGTTGTATGCAATGCAATGGTTTGTTCTATTAAAAAAAAAGGAAAATGATCTGTGCACTACACATTTGTGTAGTGCACAAACCACAATATGCTGTGTGCCATTGATTAAAGTGATAAATTATTTATTATGATGGGTCCTAATAAAATATGTGGTGTTGATTGTGTTGTGTAAGATGTTGTGGTAGAAAAAGTAGTGGATGTATCACTACTCTAAAAAAAAAAAAAAAAGACAAGATAATATCCATGCACATAGGCGGATCCACACTATACATAAAAGGGTCCACAGACTTCGTTAAAAATAAGAAAACACTATATTTTACCTATGAAAAATATTGGGTAAAAAATGAAAAAAATATTTACTGCTAAAAGATTTACTGAATGCATTGAAACTTAATTTCTGAATCCGCCACCGTCCATGCAGATCTTACTATAACAGGACGTAAGGTTTGGATTGTTTCCCTTCCATATAACTCTAGCTTGTATAGCTGATTAATTGAGATATATTCTAACTTCACTATTTAGTTAAATAAAATTTATTCCTCAAAAAAAAAAAGTTAAATAAAATTTAATGAAACTTATATACTCATTCCGTCCCAATTTATTTGAGATTTATTCTATTTATGGTTATCTTAAAATAAGTATCATACTTCTAATTAGACTCAAAGTTTTTGTTTTAATTGTCTAAATTGCCCCAATGTACATATAAAATAAAAATGGTGCTACACACAAAAAGAATAAAAAGATAAATTAGTCATGTTTTAAATTACCAGACAACCTATTAAATGATGTCTCCTTAAATATTTTGAGTTTTAAAATGGCTCAAACAAATGGGAACGGAGGCAGTATATATTATAGTATCATGGTTCATCAAAATTATGACATGCAGATTTGAAACACAAACTACTTTCTATCCTTAACAAAACTTTTTTTTTTATTAAACTCGAATCAAAACCGTTTATAGATGCAAGTAACTGTGTGATTTTTTCACCGTCATGCTTCTTCTATGTATGGGTAGCTAAATCATGACTTCGCCACCTCAATATAATTTTGTTTTGAATTTAATATTTAGATTTTAAATGTGAATACATTTATTTTCTATATATATATATATATATATGTATTTTCACTTGTATTTTGGGTGCTATTCTGGAATATAAAATGAGTATAGAATCAAATACATATTACAATAGGGGTATCTTTGGAAAGAATAACATCCGATGATATATTTGTTCTCTAAAAAGATAAAGAAGAGTGATGGAGGCACCAATGGTTATCACCGAAATCATCACCGAAGCTCATCTCCAGCCGCATGTTTTAACTCTTTTTTTCAATCATGGATGGTCATGATTCAGGCTCGGTATTCAATATGTGCACAATACCGGTGCCCAAATCATATCCGAAAGATAAATTTATGAGAGATTTTTTTATTAAAAATATACATTTTTTATGAGACGTGTTATATAAGAATATAATAGAAGTGTAGTGAAAGAAACCTATAGGGCGGATGCATGTGGGAGGGAAATTGAAGGGAAGTTTTTATGTGATATATAAGTCACATAAAGTAGTTGATCGATAGCTAGCTCTTGTGAGGTAAATTAAACCACAGATTCTAAACATGTAGAAAGTGGCCGTATGGAACAATCTGGACCACATAGTTTCATTCTGTGAGATCTAAAAAAATAATAATTTTCTATTAAAACGATGTATTTTTTATGTTAAAGAAAAACACTACTAAAGACCAGTGGTTTCTCGAATTTCTTTTTCCTGGATTTGCCTTTAAATAAACCGTATGAGATATGAGAATCAATTGTTGGGTAAAGGAAAATGATATATGCACTATCAGATATGTATTATGTAGTCACATATACATACATAAAGACTGGTCAATACTTGAAACGTATCCATATGAGATGAAGTGTATCAATATGAAATGAATGAACAAGAACGTATATTACACATCCACTATACATATGTGTAATGGATCTATCACTGCCCGTTGACTAAAGACTTGTAGTATAGAATGGTGACAATATTTATGATTTTGAGGGGTGGGGGTGGGGGTGGGTGGGGGGGGAGTGAAATAATTAATTAGGGCTGGTTCACAGTTTTTGCAGTTTATAGGGGGACCAAAGTTATTTGTGTCAAGGACCATATGGCATGCAAAGCTTTGCAGATTCATGCATGTTATGTCTTTAATATCTTTAATTTAATTCTCTCACTTTCATACGTTATGGCCGACTTTTCCTGGTTGTATATAATCACTACTCACTAGACCATATACATACATACCCATAGGGCCATGTAACATGGCAATTTGTTACGCATGTAGGACATGTCTCGATTATCCTTTAGTTTAAGGGTACCCCAAAATAAGTCACATAAATAAATAAATACTCCCTCTGTGTCTAAAAGAATCACATTTTTAAAGGATTTGTTGCATAATGAATGTCATTTTACAAAATTAATTAGGGCAACATGATAATAATCAAGGCCATTCTCTCTCTCCCTCTCCTCTCTCTCTCTCTCTCTCTCTCTCTATATATATATATATATATATATATATATATATATATATATATATATATATATATATATATATATATATATATATATCGAATCCCTCTCTCTCTCTCCCTCTACCTCCTCTCTCTCTCTCTATATATATATATATATCGAATCCCTCTCTAAATCCGGAGTTTGGTCCAGAGAGTGTCTAGCTATGAAACCTAACTCTTATTATATTATGCACAGTAACTTCTGTCCGATAGCGTGTCTAGTATCTGATATGTAGCCAATGCATAAATGCACCAGAAATACTTAGGTTGCACCACACATTTGAAGGCAAATTTTGTAATTTTTAAAGGTTGGATACATAATTTATACATGCATATCCATAGCTCGCATTTGTGAAATGAAAAGTCACATTGAAAATTGAGTAAATATTGCCATGAAATGAATGAAAAGCTATCCAAAATGATGAAACACTTCCAAAAATGAAGGAAACCGGTCCTTATATTTTAAATATTTACACATACACCCTTCAGACTTCAGTATCCTACAAGTTCCACTGAACTACTTTGTGTATATGTATCAGCGCATCCGTATCCACGAATTCGTACCAGTGCAACTTAGAGATGGATCTACCTTACCCCAAACATGGTGCCCAGACCCCGCTAAAAAAGTTGTTTAAGTTTTACCTATAAAGGAATTTGGACCCGCGCAAAAAAAAATTACACTTAAAAAAAATTGAACTCCTTGAAAAAAGAATCATGATCCTCCACTGGTGCAACTTAGCTCTTAATCAGGAATAAAGTCTTGACCTAGAGATCTTTATCATGGGAAATCCAAATTTGATACGTCTTTGGACATTTCATGCCAATAACTGTTGGATCATCAATCCAACATTGGACTTATATATGAAAAAAATTATATACTATAGACTGTTAATAAAGATTAATCCAATTTAAAAGTGTTATGCTACGGTTTTTTGGAAATTGAGCTATAACGTGTCTATTAGGCTTTAATGTGTAGAGACTTAGACGGGCTTTTCTGTATTGTGATCAATTACATAAAATATATTTTACTATATACATGAGTTATTGTCCTTAAGTCGCACACTATTATATTCTCTTCTGACTCTCATTATCAGATAGAACTACAAGGATCTCCAAAAAAGCTATGTGAAATTTACTAGAAAGTGTGTCGAACTAAAAGACCGATTACACAACAATGATAGATCATGACGATTAATGTACGTACGTTTTCAGATTCTATTTTTCTTGATATTTTGGATACTTTAACATAAACGATCATGGATTGAAACGACTCTATCACATAAGATCAGATTCAACATTAACTACTCGAACCGGTAAAGAGGCCTAGATCAAAGTATATGTTTGTCTTAATATGTTTCATTAACAGAACAAACACAGAGAAAAACAAAGTAAAGAGGCGCAATAAATAAAGTAATCATAGAACGGTACGGTGGTAGAAGAAGAAACAGAGGACGGTGGTGGTTTAGTGTGAGTATTACGTAGTGTCATTATCTTTAGATTGGTCCTAAAAATGGTAGCAGAGCAGAGAGGCAGCATGCAGCTATATATTATATATAGTGGCTATGACTTTGGTGTTTGGTTTATTGGGATTGTCCTCTGTGGTGCAAAACCACCACAGCTATGTATTGATAAAAGCTGTGGGGCTATATATATATATAAATCTAGTGCCCCATTTGTATGGACCACGTACCCTTTTTGCTGGATCTAGTTGTAGTTGTTATGAAACCAATACAGTGGTAGATTTCGGTTGGTTTGGATAATGATTCTTGGCGAACGTAAAATCGAATCAGAACGTACACAAAGTAAGAGTTATCTTTGAATTCAAAGTGACTTCTTCTTCTTGTGGGCACTGGGTGCTGGTCGTCCCACCTAAGGGGCTGTTGAGTCACCATGATTGATTAATCTTCTCACAATTCTGTCGGGTCAAGGTAGAGGGGTCATGAGCGAGTGAAATCGCCTTTGCACCTGTCAGTAAAGTGACTTAAAAGCTACTGCAGATCTGGTGAGCCAATCAAGACTCAATTTGTGTGATGGGCCGGTGAGAAGTGTATTCAATTACGTGCATCGGTAGGGTGGAGTCTCGAGGGTTCAAGAGGTGACTATCAATGGGGTGACGATCTGTGCGAGTACTTGAATCTGACAAAGAGGTCCCACATCTGTTAATTGCTATGTATGTGACAATATATCTGATGTCATTAAAAGGAGGACACGTGTAAAGGTATTTATGGCGAGATCGGACAAAGATTCTGGCGGCTAGGGTTTAGGGATTTGTGCTATAATCTGATTGTTGTCTCATTATCCGAGTGTGTTGAAATCAGTAAAATTCGATGCATAATAAAATATCTCTTTTACGCGCCCGTGGTTTTTACCTCTCCCAATCGAGGGTTTTCCACGTTAAATCATGTTCTTCTTGTTTCTGTTTTCTCCTTTGATTGTTTATGTTTGATTGCTTCATTTACGCTTTCTTGCATCCAAGTTATCTCCATCCGTTTTATAACAAGTGGTATCGGGCCAGGTTAGGGGGGAAACAATGCATGCGATCAACTTCGTCTTCACCAAGGCCTTGACAAGGTGCTAGGATCTGTGACAAAGTTGTGATCTTTAGCAAGAAAAGATGTCGGCAGTAAGCGTAAAAATCGATAAATTCTGAGGAAGGAACAGTTTTGGTGCATGGCAAATCAAGATCGTGCCTTTGTTGAAACAATGAGGGTTTGTGGAATCCTTTATCGACAAACCAAATACAGTGCGGCCATTATGCCACCTGGAAGAAAGCACATTCAACCATCATGTTGTGCTTATCGATGATGTTATCACCGAGGTTCTTTGAGGAAGACACCGCGACCAAGTTGTGGAAGAAGCTTGAAAGCACAGTATATGACCAAGTCAGCGACCAACAAGTTGTTGTTGAAACAGAGGTTGTTCGGTTTGAAGATGCATGAAGGAAGTCCACCGAGGGAACATCTGGACCAAATGAACACAATATTGCTTGATTTAAGGAATATTGATGTTAAAATTGAAGATGAAGATCAAATTTAATCCTGTTGGTGTCATTACCGGCATCATATGAAAACTTTGTGCGATCTTTCATAGTTGGAAAGGATCTGATGGCTTTAGAGGATGTGAGTGCGCTTTACATGCCGGGGAGCTTAGACACAAAGGCTGCTTGGTGCAGATAAGTCAAGCCTTTGGGCTAGTAATTAGCGACAATAGTGGAAAGGATATGGGCGAAGAAGAAAAAGAAGTCGGGGTCCAAAGGTCCTAAGTCTGCGATGTCTGTAATTCTCAGTAAGGAGCGGGGACATTGGAAGTCAATTGTCAAGGAAGAAGAAAGCAGCGGAAGGCAGTGCAGCACAGCGGCTTTGGCTCTTGAGCAATCGATGAGGATCTGGTTCTAGTTGCGAGGATTCTACACACCACAATGATGTGTGGATACTTGATTACGGAGCATCCTACCATATTTGTCCAAGCAGTGGTTTTCTACTTATGAAGCGAGATAGATGGTGGTCAAATTTATATGGCCAACACAAGGTTTGCAAAGTTGTGGAATTGGCTCGATAAAGTTAAGGGCGAGAGGATGGTAAATTTTGTACAACGAAGGATGTAAGACATGTTCCACAGATGACCAAGAATTTGGTATCTCTCGATCTCTTTGACTGACAAGGGGTTCAATTTCAAGGGTGAAGGTGGGCAATGAATGTCTTCAAAGATTCGATTGTAGTCCTCAAAGGCATCAAGAGGGAACCTTGTATATATTACAAGGATCTCATATCATCCTTCTTCTTCTTTGTTGCATCCTCGGCCATTCACGATCTCAAAGCAGACTCAAATTGTGGCACATGAGACTTGGTCACATGGGTGAAAGGGTATCACGAGTTCTTTCTTGGCCGGAGTTTTCTTGGGGATATAAGGTCAAGAATCTGGACTTTTGTGAACATTGTGTGTTTGGGAAATTGCACGTAAGTAAGTTCTCGGCGAGGGTTGCACAATACAAAGGCAACACTTGATTATATCCATTCAGATCTAACAAGGCCCATCAAGAGTTGAGTCATTGGGTGGTCACGAGATATTTTGTGTCATTCATAGATGACTATTCAAGGATGACTTGGGTGGTGATGATGAAGAACAAAAGTGATGCATTCGGTAACTTCAAGCGTTGGAAGGCCACTAGTGGAGAATCGATTAGGCAAGAAAATCAAGAAGCTTACGTGCAGGATAATGATGCGGAATTACTGTTTGGAATGATTTTGATTCATTTTGTGCAAATGAGGTATTGCCGGACATCATCTCTTGTAAGGAATACACCTCGGCAGAATGGTGTAGGTGAAAGGATGAATCAAACTCTTACGGAGAGGGCAAGATGTATGCTTTCTCAAGCCGGGGTTTATCAAGGAGATTTTGGGCGGAAAGTCGTTAAGGCGACTTACTACTTAATCAGCAGAGTCCTCACACAGGAATCAATCTCAAGACACCATTTGAGATGTGGTCGAGGCAAGCCTGTGACTACTCGATTCTAAGGGTTTTGGAAGTACATCTTACTATCATGTTAGTGAAGGAAGTTGGAGCCAAGAGCCAAGAAGGAGTGTTTGTGGGGTATGGTGATGGAGTAAAGGATATAGAATTTGGTCATCGGCGAGTCCAGAGTAATCCTCGGCGAGGGCGTTGTGTTTGATGAAAATTCTATGTTAAACTCATCGGTGGAGAGGTCTCTGAGTGCGAAACCAGATCTTGAATCGATAGTGTTGAGAAGCAGGTGGAGCTTGGTGGAGTCTCTTGATATGCAACAATCGGTGGATCCAAATCAACACTATCTTGATCTGGATAATGAACGAGAATCGATCAAGCCGATCTGCTTTGAGACCTCGGCGGGGCGTCATACAAACATTGATCGCCAGAGTCTAGGCGCCGGCGAGCTAGAAGATCTAATGTTGGGATACCTCCAGGAGATATGGATATGATGATTTGGTGGATATGCACTCCAAGTTCTTTGAAGAAGTAGAGGTTCTTGAACCTACTACTTACAGGAAGCGATGACATGTCTGAAGCATCTCGGTGGCATGCGACCATGGGAGATGAAATGGAGTCATTATTGAAGAATCGACTTGGGAATTGGTCAAACGACCCTCACCGACAAGGGGGTTGTGACTTGTAAATGGATCTTCAAGAAAAGGAAGGAATAACAAAGCGAGAAGGGTCGGGTATAAGGCACGTTTGGTTGCAAGAGGATTCATCAAAAGGAAGGGTTGACTTTGATGAAATATTTTCACCAAAGTGGTCGAGACACACTTCAATCAGTGTTACTAGCAATGGTAGCACAAAGAGATCTGGAACTTGAGCAATTAGATGTGAAACCGCTTACACATGGTGAGGTGGATAAGGAGATATACATGACACGGCTGAGGGTTTTCAAGTTCCTGGCAAAGAAAACTATGTTTGCAAGTTGAAGAAATCATTGTATGGTTTGAAGCAAGCTCAAAGCGATGGTATAAAAGGTTTGTGATTTCATGCTTGAGAGGTTATAACAGAAGTCCATATGAGTATTGTGTTTTTACTACGATCTATTTGAAAGATGGATCATATATCTATCTTGTCCTATATGTGGATGACATCTTGATAGGCTGCAGACAAGGAAGTCGATGTTCAAAATCAAGAACCTTCTCGATCTTGAATTTGAAATGAAGGATTTGGGTCTTTGCCAAGAAAATCTTGGGGATGGAGATCCGGAGAGATAGAAGTCGGAAGAAGTTGTTCTTGTCTCGTGAGGTTATGTCTGAGAAGATATTGGCCAAGTTTGGGATGTCTGTTTGAAAACCAATAGATACTCTATGGCATCAAATGTTCATTTGTCATTTATGCTTCACGATCGGTGAAGAGAAGGAGTATATGTCAAAGTTCCCTATGCTAGTGCGGTTAGCGATCGATGTATGCCATGGTATGCACTAGGCTTTGATCTGGCTCGAGCGATCGGTGTTGTCGGCGAGTTTATGGCTCAACACAGAAAGGAACAACTGGAAAATTTGTTAAAGGATATTCAGTACACGAGAGTCTACGGTGATGTTGGTCTCATTTATGGTGGTGATCTTTGGTGCAGTCACGAGTTCTTGTGATCTTGATTATCTTTGGTGATGTTGTGATGAGAAAATCAATGGCCCGGTTATGTGTTTACTTTGGGAAATGCAGTGGTCGGTTTGAAAGCTACTCTTGAGGCTCTGATGGCCTTATCAACTCTTCAAGCGAGAATATATGGCTCTTCTTGAAGCGATTAAGGAGGATTATGCGGTTGAAGGGCTAGTCAATGATTTGGGGTTGCATCGAGGATCAGGTGATATATATTGTGATGTGATCTTAGTGCAATATGTTTAGCCAAGGATCGAGTTCATCATGAGAGAACCAAGCATATTGATGTCGGTATCATTTTAGAAATGAGAAGAGGTTGTAGTGAAGAAGATTGGCACAAAGGAGAATCCTGGCGATATGTTCACTAAACCAGATTCAATAGAGTAAGTTTCGACTTTGCTGGACTTCACCGAATATTCAAAGCTTGTAATCTGTTTGGAAACTCTACGAGGCGGTCGGTGGAGTGGATCTTTGTGGAGATAGTGCAGTACAAGTACATCGGCATTGTGAATGCATCCGGTACAAGTACATCATCCGTTATGCAATCTGTTTGACTCTAGTGAGAGTTGAAGTCAAGGTGGAGATTTGTCGGTAAAGTGACTTAAACTCTGCATCTGGGTGGAACCAATCGAAGACTCACCGTGTGATGGGCGGTGAGAAGTGTATTCAATGCATGCATCGGTAGGGTGGAGTCTCTGAGGGTTCAAAGAGGTGACTATCGGCCAGGGTGACGATCTGCGAGTACTTGAATCTGGCGAGGTCCCACATCTGATAATTACATTATGTGCGACTATATACGGATGTCATTAAAAGGAGGACACGTGTAAGGGTATTTATGGCGGATCGAGACAAAGATTCTGGCGGCTAGGGTTTGGGATTTGTGCCTATAAATCGATTGTTGTCTCATTATCCGAGTGTGTTGAAATCAGTAAAATTCGGTGCATAATAAAATATCTCTTTTACGCCCGTGGTTTTTACCTCTCCCACTGAGGGGTTTTCCACGTTAAATCACATGTTCTTCTTGTTTTTCGTTTTCTCCTTTGATTGTTTATGTTTGATTGCTTACATTTACTGTTTCTTGCATCTGAAGTTATCTCCATCCGTTTTATAACAGCACCAAGGTTATGAAACCAAGAGGATCATCATCATTCACATTAGTATCGGAGCAAAGGTAATGGCAAAATACCGAATCTACTTTCAAGAAATACATGGATATTCAATTTCTGAAAAGTTGAAAGTATAGTCAATATTTGATCTGTAAAGATGAATCTAAGCATGAAGTATATATAATGGTGTGGTCAATCGTGTGTGGGGCGTTAAATACATGCCAAAGAAGTATAAAAAGATAAATGACATTCTCACCCTTTGAGCACCGTACCCCTTAAGTAGGGTAGTTGGAGGCTTAGACTAGGGCGATTTTAAATCTTGAACTGGTGGATATGATAGAATTGAGTGGCAGGTCGGCGTTTTTCGACGTGGATCGACTTTTGAAATGTCGATTCTAGAATCAACATTTCTTAAGCCGATTTTCTAGTCGTTTATCTGAGAATCGTCTGTGAAATGATCGATTCTCATTTCTCTAGTTGTGAAATGGCATGAGGTAAACGGTTTGATCATGGTGCCGGAGGAGAAAATTATATATATTTATTAAAAGTTAGATTCCATAATACGAAAACTTGCTAAAAGAAAAAACAATATGAATTTAGTTAGTGACATTTTATTTTTAAACGCCATGTCATGAGTAGATAGTGGTAGGACGATAATAACATGTGTTGTACTTGTACCAATGGACCATGTTAAAACAAGTCACAAAATCCCTCTAAACATGTGTAGTACTCACATAATAATGGGGTATATTATACTAAACTTTTACAATTTAATACAATACTAGTGGGCGTGCGAGTGCGATGTGCAGGTGTGTCGCATTTTTTTATCTTGTACCTTATTGTTTTATGTACTGCGATAAATTCACTTTAGCAAAAAAATAAAAATATGAACCTACTTGATCTTAAAAAGCATTTAAACCATCCTCTGAGGTGTGATATAGTTATCCGAGAATTGAATGCTCCAAATCAAAACCTAGTGATAAACACGTTGTTGTGATAACACCGTCATCAAATCATACGACGTGGCTCAGAATCATTTCCAAACTCGAATATCACAAAGAACGTGTAATAATTTCCAAACTCGAATAATAATTTACGACGTGTAATAATTGCCAAACTCGAATCAGAGAATTGAATGCTCCAAATCCAAACCCTACTGATAAACACGTTGCTGTGATAACACCGTATCAAATCATACGATGTCGTTTTGCCTAACACAAAAAAAAAAAAAAAAAAAAAAAAAAAAAAAAAAAAAAACCTGCTTGATTTATACTACGTCGTTTTGCTTGGAAAAAAAAAATTTACACAAGACTACAAAATTGTCGTCCATTCATCCGGAAATATTATTGATGCGACTGTGACCTTGGATGGCGCATGCATGTTTTAATTCTTGCTGTGCGATTGTCTTTATGCTTGTGTCTTTTTTTGTTTATTCCACTTGTAGTTTTGTTAAGCTTAGTTGTAATTTTCCAGCTTATCTTTTGGCTAGACATAAGTTAGGTCACTCTGGTCGTATGGTTTGAGGCACTTCCCCTCCTCATGATGTATTTTCTCCTGCAATTGCGGATTTAGCACAATAATAATAATAATTATATTTTCCTCAAAAAAATATTATTGATGCATTTCTTCAAAAAAAAATATTGATGCACAACATAGACATACAATATTAAAAATTTAAACAAATTCCATACCGATGACGGACCTAGGAATTTTTTTCAATGAAATAAATTCAAAAAAAAAAAAAGTTAAAAAACATCGCCTGTGTCTTGAACAAGTGACCTCAACGTATTGAGGTAAACTTCAACCAAGTTAAACTAAATAAGCAATTATGCTGGAATTTGTCGGAAATAATATACATACACGATATTTAATATTATTAGAGGGGTATTTTAATAACTTCGCACGAAAAGTTGAGTGAGGTCCATGCACCCCCCCTTGTCTATGTTAGGTCCGTCCCTGTTCCGTACCATGGTAGTTACTTGAGATCAAGGGGGAATGAAAGAGAAGCACACCAACATTTTATCAATTAGAGAGAAAGACAACCTTTTAAAACATTTGCATAAAAGACAAAACTATTTTTTTACAATTCCATCTTTTTTAACACATTCATATATCTAAATCTAGAATTCCAAATTTGAAAATTCTTTCACCAATTTTTTTTATTTTTTGATGCTCTTTATTTTAAGACTACATTCAACATATTCCGACGTGATTTCAGAAAATACGTTGTCGAAATTCATTATTATTCAAAATTCAGTGTCGAAATTCACTGATTTTTGGGATTCACCGGGAATATTCACTGAGTGAATTTCGACAGTGAATCTCGCAAAAATATAATTATATCGAACCAAATCTTAAAACGAAGAGCATCAAAAAATAAAAAAATTCAGTGAAATTTTTATCGGATCTCTAGATCAATATATATAAGTGTTTGGAAATGAGGGAGGAAAGAGAAAATTAAAATTAAAAAAGAAAAAAAAAAACAAAAACTGGAGCAGCCGTGGCGGATTTTTTTATTTTTTATTTATTTTTGGGTTTTGGCTTTCAGTGGATAAAAATTATAGGAGTTGTCATTTTTCCTATAAATAATAGGGCCAATTATTTAAAATGACTGATTTTCAACTTATTGGGGGGTAATAGGACACTCTGAAATCTTATTTAGTTATAAGGACATTCTAATTTCAAGTGGATAAAGAGGAAGAAGGAAAAAAAAAAGCTTTCAAAGTAATAAATAAATTTAAAAAAACATAACAAAACAAAACAAAAATATTGTGCGTGGGTTTTTTTCTTTTTTTTTTTTTTTTTTGTTTTTATTTATAATTAACCATATTTCTAAAGGTCATATATTTTGATCTAAAACTCGGATCATCATAATTTTTTCACTAAAATTCATATTTTTCGTCTTCTTTATTTTAAAATCAAATTTGATATTTTTCCGAATAAATTTCATAAAATCAATTTTTTTCTTCATAAAAATCGACGTGACGTATTGATCACCGTCATGCATTGACCACCTACCCGGATGCATTGGCCACCGGATCCATTAACTTTCACCCCGATGCATTCACCGCCGCGATTCATTGGCTACCATGATGTATTGACCGCCACGATCCATTGACAACCTTGATCGGTGACATCTCATTGTAGCGATTTATGCAATGACGCCTCATCAGAATGATTTATCGCGATGACTTCTTATTGTAGCGATCTATATGGTGATGTCTTATTGTATCGAATTATGCAGTGACGTGTTATTGTAACGATTTATGCAGTGATGTGTTATTGTAACAATTTATGCATACCTTTTGTTGTAAAAATATGCATTTAAACCAAAAAAAAAAAAACAAAAGAAATACAGTTATTTTACAAAGTTATCTAAAATTTAAACCAACACTAATCAAATAAACCAACATCAATCAAATATTTAAAGATAACAAAGAAATAAAGTTACTTTACAAAGTTATCAAATGTGTGTATCAAGTTGTATATGCGGTGACATCAATATCATTGCATCAATTATCTAATTGTAAATACAGTCATCAATGTCACTACTTCAGACATCAATGTCACTGTAAAAGTCATCAATGTCCCTGCATCAGACATCAATGTCACTGCATAAGTCGTCAATGTCACTTCATAAGTCGTCAATGTCACTGCATAAAAACTAACAATTGCATCGATCATTTCGACTCTTGTTTTGCATTTCTCCAAATGTGGAGCTTTTAATATGGATAGAATTACAAGTTTGGTGAAACTACAAAGACTCTTCACTATGACTTTTGTAATGGCCACACGTTGTTTGTGTCCTCCTGATAATTGGATTCATTGTGGAATCCCTCAATTCTTTAACACGATCTTGAATCATTTGACGATCTTGTTTAGCTTAATGTCCTGCGATCATTCATCATTGTCATCGCGATCGACATCAATATCACCGCATAAGTCATCATCATGTCTCTTGTATCGACATCAATGTCATTGCGTAAGTCATCAATGCCACCGCATAAGACATCAATGCCATCGCTTAAAATCATCAATGCCATCGCTTGACATCAATGTCGCAACGATCTTAAAAAAAAACAAACAAACAAACATCGGCTCCAGCGCTTCATCTTTTTTTTCTTCCAGCGTTTTTTTTTCTTTTTCTTCCCAGCGTTTTTTTTTCTTTTCTTCCAGCGTTTTTTGTTCTAGCGCTTCATTTTTTTCTTCCTTTTTCTTTTTTATCCACTTGAAATTAGAATGTCCTTATAACTAAATAAGTTTCTTTCTTAAAATTAGAATGTCCTTATAACTAAATAAGATTTCGGAGTGTCTAAATGATCATTAATTCTCTAACGACGGCCTTATAACTAATTTGCACTAAATAATATTGGGCTGTCATGTTACTTAAAAATATTTCAAATGTTTTTCATATCATTTTTATTGATACTTAACTTTGTTTATTTAATTTGTAGACATGCAATATTCAACAATTCGTAATTCCAAAAAAAAAAAAAAAACAACTTCGTAATTCCAATAGAACTAAGGAAAAAAAAAAACGAATCTAAGTGGAGGTAGTAGAGTAATAAAAGAAAGAACCTCTTTGAAAAGTTTGAAGCCAGAACATCTACACGTGATTCATGTACATCATATTACATTCATACATAAATTAAATATATTTTTATTATTATTATATTTTTTATGTTTTTAAACGGATTAACAATGTTAAATGAATGAGCAAATAAAAAACAATGTTAAATGAATAATGTTCTTAAAAAAACAATGTTAAAATAAATGTCTAACATATCATTGGACTATCATAAAAAAGTGGTTGAATATACATAAATTATGAATACATATGAACAAATTTTTAATAAAACGTTCCATTGGTATTTAACACGATTTTTATTATAAAACAATCAAATGTAGTTAAATCAATTTATATTTAGAAACTAGGGCTACAAGCGAGCTAAGCTACTTGTGATTAGCCTAGAAATAACTCGAGCTAACCCGACTCGATACGACTTAAATCAATTCGAATACAAACTCGACTAGCCTGTCACAACAAGCACACACACACACACACACACATATATATATATATATATATATATATATATATATATATAAAAGAGTTACAAGGCATCAAAATGAGAATTAAACAACCAATCAAAAGACCTAACAAAGCGCCTATAAGTCTATTTTGTGCTATCTAAAGGATAATCTTTCTATTTGTTCTAAGACAGCCACATCTAACATTAATCAATGGGAGGCGAAGTGTTTGAATTTCTCCAAAAGTGTTGTCATGTGATAAACTTGGAGTTGAAGATCAAATTATTCCTACGTTTCCAAAGGCTCCAACAAGTAATTTTCTTTGTTGCATCCCAAAGCTTGGAGAGCTTGCTTTGTCCCAATTGTGAAGGTGTGAAAAGTTGGAAAGATCGCCAATATATCCAAAGAAGTATCATAATGGAAACGCCACCAAGACGAAAGTTTGTCCCAAACCTTAGAAGCAAACGGACATAGAAGAAACAAATGGCTTCATCCTCCAAAATCAAGTTGCAAGATGGGCATAAGAGGCTGTGAGGACGCCTCTTTTCGAAAGATTAAGAATGATAGGTAATCTGCAACTAGTAGCCTTTTAAACAAAAACATTCACTTTGGAAGACACCAAATTATTCTAATGAAAAGTAGAGATGTCAACTGTCAAAGAAGATCCATCATTGTCATGCAATATGCGTTTCAATCCGGAAACCGAGAATATTCTACGGGAATCGAGACTCCAAATAGGTATGTCATCTTGACCAGTAACAAAACGAGGGTCCAGATGTGTGGCAAAGAAGTCCACAAGTTCGTCTAATTCTCTACCCCTAATGTCCCTCCTCCAATCTCACTCCCACTCCCAAACTCCCTCAATCAATTTACTACGGTATTTTACTAGACAGTCTTTATCGCAAGCAATATTGAAGAGTCTCGGAAAACGGTATTTTAAGGCATGTTTTCCCACACAAACAACCTTCCAAAATTTTAAGAGACTCCCATCACCCACCGTATATAATCGTAGATATGTTTATATATGTATTGAGTGAATTATTTTCCAACTACAGAATTAATTAGTACTAGTTGTCATTTTCGTGCGAAATAAAATAAAATAGATTAAATGGAATTTGCATCTGCATGCAGAAAATTCCCTGTACAAACTTCCAAGATTCAGATATTACATAAACTAGCTTGCTTCATCATGTTCATTTTCATAATGTATGTAACGGAATTCTTCACATTTCTTAGTTTGTTGCTAATTTTTTCATTTCTGGGATTGATTTTTAGGCTGAAAAGCAAGCCCACAATCTCAAATCTCCCACCAGGGCCATGGAAACTGCCACTTACAGGAAACCTCCACCAACTGTTCGGTAAAATGCCTCACAGAGCTATGAAGAATTTGGCCAAAAAACACGGACCCCTTATGCATCTACAGCTGGGTGAAGTCTCTCATGTGATTGTTAATAGAAGATAAATTTTGAATGATCGGATAAATGCCAAAAGAGTTAAACAGAATATCTATTAAACAAGAGTTTATTTTATTTGATTTAAAATTATGTTAGATATTATTATTATTGTTATTTGTTTGAATTAGATTGTATCTTTATTGTTAGGATTTAGTAGATTGCAGAGATATTTTAGGATACTTTATCCTTTAAAATCTGTTATCATTTGTTATTTCTCTTCTATATAAGGAGAACCAATGTATTATTTTAAATTATCTCAATAAAAAACACCAGTTCAACATTTTTTGGTTTTCTTTAATTGTTTCATCTCGAGAGCTTGCAAAAGAAGTGACGAAAACCCATGACGCGATTTTCGCGTCCAGGCCTCAACTCATTGCCATCAAAATCTTGTCTTACGATTCGACAAACATTGCGTTTTCTCCATATGGAGAGTACTGGAGACAGCTTAGAAGAATCTGCAATACAGAGCTTCTTAGTCCAAAACGTGTTCTGGCATTCCGATCCATACGGGTTGAACAGACCTTAAATTTAATCAAATGGATTGCTAGCTAGTAACGAGGGAAAAACCGATCAATTTCACGAAAAAGGTCTTCTCTTTGATATACGGTACCACTTCATTAGCAGCGTTTGGCAAGAAAAGTGAGGATCAAGAAACTTTTCAAAAGCTTACTGAACAAGTTGTGAAAATAGGTGCAGGATTCAATATCGCGGATTTATATCCATCTGTCGAGCTTTTCAAGTCTATTTCTGGAGTAAAGCCCGCATTAGAAAAGCTACATTCACAGATGGATACAATACTAGAGAAAATCATCTGTGATCACAGAACAAACTCGTACTACAAGAAGCATGATGAAGACCATAAAGATCTAGTGGATGTTCTATTAGAACATCAAGGTGAATCTGCAGAATATGATCTAACAAACAACAATATTAAAGCGGTATTGTTGGATATATACATTGCCGGCGGTGAATCATCCGCGACTCCTGTAGATTGGGCTATGTCAGAGATGATCAGAAACCCGAGCATCCTAAGTAGAGCACAAGAAGAAGTAAGGCATGCTTTTCGTAGTGAAGGTTATGTTGATGAAGAAAAACTTGATGATCTTAAGTATCTGACATCGGTTATTACTTCCACGAGAAAACAGTGAAAGAGTAGAGATCAATGGATATGAAATCCCGGCTAAAACCAAAGTCATTATTAACGCATGGGCGATCAATAGGGATCCTTTGTATTGGCAAGACGCGGAAACCTTTATGCCTGAGAGATTTCTTGATAGTTTGATTGATTATACAGGAAGACACTTTGAATATATTCCGTTTGGTGCAGGAAGGAGGATATGCCCGGGAATGGGATTTGGTTGGGCTAATGCAATATTGTCTATCGCGCAATTCCTTTATTATTTCGATTGGGAGCTACCAAATGGAAGAAAATGTGTTATGACAGAGAGATTTGGGGTTACGATGGCAAGAAAGAATGATCTTTACTTGATTCCTAGAATTCGTAATCCTTTACTATTTCCTTGTTAATTTCTTTACTTTTTTTTTTTGTACTTTTCTTTTCCTTGCATGTTTTCCTTTATTCAATAAACATCATTTGTACTAAACATAAAAATTAAACATATTAAAGCGTTTTTAGTGACATCACATCACATTGTTTTTAATGTAGTATCACACTGAAAACATCGATTATTGAAAAGTCGATTCTCAGCTCAAGAATCGACTCTCGAAAAGCAGATTGTATTGTGATACGATTGAGTATGCCAGCTTGTTTTGCTAGTAACCTCATTCACTACTCCCATTTTGAGTGAACAATGACTCAACTTTTTTCTTTTATCTTTTTTCAAGTTTTTTAGGAGTGGAGGGGATTTTAATATACCAAGGGGATGAGATTCGAGCCCTCGTTAATAACAAAAAGGAAAAGAAAAATACAATGATTTTTACCACTGCATCAGATTCAATCCTCAATAATAACAACAGCCGTCTAGTCTGTTGTTTTGGAACTTAATCCAATGGCGGGGGTGGCGGAGGCAGCGGCGGTGAAATGATTCCACAGTTGGTAATTATCACTTTGGAATAAGGCCGGTTGAAGCCTCTCTCCGCCACAACCGCCCTTTTATCTCCTATTAACTTTGCAACCCTGCGTCACAAATGCATAGGTTAGATAGGTCTTTTTACACACATGACACTCATCTAACAAAAGATGTTCTCTAAGTTAAAATGTGGCATACTAGAAGGAATTGTAAGGTAGGGGGTGGGTGGTGGGTGGTGGGTGGTGGGGAGGTAGTTACCTGAAATAAGGAGAGCTGGTATTCTCTTGTACAGTCTTCACTTTACCAATCTTCTCCACAACATCCATACCTTCTAGAACTTTCCCAATCACCAAAACAGAGCCCTCTAATTCAGGTTCATCTTTGCTCAAAATCACAAACTCAGTCCCATTGGGTCCCACACCAACCTCTTCTTGATCAATCTCCAGTCTCCCTTTTCTTGCAACCAGTTTCATCTTAGGTTCTGCCTTCATAGGATTTCTTACAACAATCCCAACACTCTTAGCCACCAAATTCTTTGTCCCATTTTGAACTACACTCTGACTCTGTTTCTCCCATTCATCCATTAACTTGTTACCTGTTGCCAAGTCACTACCTGCCTTTCTTGCCAGCTCAGCATCCACCCCATAAGACCTGACCCCACCATGTTGAATGTAAGTTGGCATTATTTTAACAAACTCTTTCCTTCTGTAACTTACCCCTGCTTCACCACTCACAAGATTACTGAATCTTGCTACACCAAATGGTGTTTTTTCACCATATAGTCCAATTGTGATCTTACCATAAGTGACCCCATCAACTGATACTTCAAGAAACGCGGTTTTCGATACCAGTTCCTTCGGATTTTCTTGTTTTTCGGTTTCTTCTTCGGCTCGAACCCATGACCTCTGGGAGGACAGTTCTAGTGAGGTTAAAAGCGAGAATGAAGTGGTGGAGATTACGACGTCGCGGCGTGTGGGATTGAAGCATTGCTTGAATGTTGAATTAGGAAATGGAGGTGGGATTTGAATTGGAGGGTGTATTGGAGATTGAGTTGGGGTTGGGGTTATCTGCATTGTTTGTTTTTGGCTGAGGTTTGTTTTTGGACTATTTTTTGTATTGGGAAAACTCTCATTCATTCATGATAGTAAGATGATGTGTGGGGAGCCATGTTAGATTTGGGGCATCAAGTGGCCAATAGGAGGATCAAGTCTTTTTTTTATGGATAAAATCACATTTGGCTTTTTTTTTTTTTTTTTTTCCTCTCCATATATTTAAAGTTTGACACAAAAAAAAAATTTGGGGACGAATTTGACACCATTTTAGTGGCTTAATCTATTAAAGATTTTATTATTTGGCGATTTCTGATATGAATTCGGCGGAGAGTCCCCTTCCTAGTTCCTACTAACGTGACTTTATATGTTATTTTAGTTTTTTTTTTTTTTTGAAAAAAATCAACCAATTATATTAAATCAAGCCCGTTAAGAAAGCGGCAATTACATCATGTGGGGGATGAACATCTCAAAAAATAGCACCCACCGCCGCAACTCCATGTCGAGCAAGGAGGTGAGTCGGGACATTACTAGAACGCTTAACAAAAGAAATTTTACATGACGCGAAAGAAGCAGAAGCCAAAGCACAATCTTTAGCTAAACAATCAAAGACGGAAAGGTCCTCCGACAAATGAGATAGTGCCTGGACACATGGTAAACAGTCACTCTCGACAATCACCGAGGAGAGACCAAGGTGGCCTGCCTCTACTAAAGCCACAAGGATCGCGCGCATTTCTAGCAACTCTGGTGCATCACCTGGCTCAATATGGAAGGAAAATGCCGCAACAATAGATCCCACCGAGTCTCGAAAACTCACTCCAACACCTGAGCCCGTAGCCATCACTGATGCGTCCGTATTACACTTCCAAATCCCTAAAGGTGGAGGCCTCCAAGCAACCAGGTGAAGTACATTGCCTACCTCATACTGAGATCCCAATACCACCTGCGCATACTCAGCTGCCACTACTCTAGACATCGAGCAACCCGTGAGACATAAATTGGCACACCCTCCAAAACCGCACTGCAACATGCCTTCCATAAATACCACAAGAGCATGCAAAACTCAGACACCTCCTCTACCGAAAACTGCAACACTAGATTCCCGAAGAACTCCCAAAACCCGGAAGACCGCAGAGCTAGCCAATCACTGAACGACGACGCCCTCCAAATTGCCCTAGCATAGTCACAATCAAATAAAACGTGAAAAATAGATTCCGGTTCCCGCCCACACGCTAGAAAAACACCATTCCCAAGCTGCAGCCGGCACAGGTTCTCCCTAATCGGTAAGCACCCCTGCAGACATCTCCAAATGAAGTGTTGTACTCGTGGCAGAGCAATGACCCACCAGACATCACGCCACACCCTATAAGCCCCAGATGAAGACGAGCCACCAACCCCCGAATATAGCCCACCCTGCAAACTCAGAGCTAAGAAGTAACCAGACTTAACTGAATAGCGTCCCTTTCGATCATAATGCCAGATACGTTTATCAGGATGAGTAGGCCCAACAATGGGGGTCTGAAGAATTGCATCAATCTCCCAAGAATGGAAGGCCTGCTGCAGTAGGGGGAGATTCCACTGCCGACCCCCAGGCATTATAAGGTCGTGAACTTGCATATCCGTCGGCAGCGGCCGAGATACATGAGAGATACGGAAGGATGGAGGCCGAGCGATCCACACATCATTAAAAACATAAATCGAGTGGCCATCCCTTACACGCCAATGCAGGCCAGATAGTAGCAAGTCTCACCCCCCAGTAGACTAGGCCAAAGGAAAGATGGGCGATGCCCCAAACCCGCTGCAATAACTGTCATGCCTGGGTGATACTTAGCATTGAGAACCCGACTGACAAGGGTCGCATGATGTTGCAATAAACGCCGGGCCTGTTTTGCCAGTAAGGCCAGATTAAAGGCCTCGAGATCACGAAAGCCTAAGCCACCCAAATGCTTCGGCAGACAACAAACCTCCTAGTTCCGCCAATGAACCTTCCGCTTATCCTCCAAGTCCCCCCCAAAAAACCCCCGAATATAGCACTCTAGTTCCCGAACCAGCGTAGCTGGAACCTTAAAACATTGCATAACAAAAGTGGGTATAGCTTGCAGCACAGACTTTATCATAACCTCCTTACCCGCAGGCGATAAGAGCTTGTCCTTCCAGCCCGACAATTTCTTATGTTATTTTAGTTTCAAAGATGAATGTTCGTTATGATGATAAGTAATCAATTGGAGAAGTGCTATGTCACTATGATTAAACACAGAATTTTATGTAAAAACTTTGGGGTTTTCCTTGCTCTAGGATGAAGTAGAGAGTAGTAGTTTTTCTGGACTGAACTTGGAATAAGCTGCCTACGTATCCATATATATATATATTTGGAATCAAGTCCAACCGCAGTTCAAGCGGTTATGCGTCAGAGTGGAGTTAGTGGGCAGTTATGTATTCTACCCATGTCTCACGTTTATACGCGATGGTTTCCTTTGTACAGGTATACATCTTTGATCTGTTCCATCTCGACCAAAGATCTGCCATGGTCGTCATGGCTAGGGACCTGCCCTGGTCGTGACCTTACCTAGGGACCTACCCTGGTCGTCACCTTACTTCCGGGATCTGATCTTTTCCTGACCAAGGACCTGACTTGGTCATCTGATCCATATATCATTGCTTCGACTTCCTGGTCAGATGTGGTTCTGGATGTATGACACGTGGACTTATCCGGGTCACCCTCAATCAAAGCCCCCCAGATCTTAATCAATGTGGCTCTATATTGAAAACGGATTAAGATCTGAAGCTTACCACTCTTCCACGTGTATCGAATATGTGGCGTAATCAATGTTGCCTCGGCTATTTCAAACGCCACCATAATGACTTCTGTAATCTTTTCAGACGTCGCGTAGTCGGAACGTCCCATCCTTTGACGAAAGGCTATTAAACCCATCAACTCCTGCAAACAGTCGTCATTATTTATATCTAAAGATATCATATTTGCCCGATTTGCGCATTGAATCATCAAGTAAGTTCTTTCTCTTCTTGTGCGATTTCCCTTATTTCTTATGAATCCAGACCAACCTGATACATCAAACCTTGGTGAGAATCCCCTTCTTTCTAGCCCCCTCATTTAATCGCTTCTTTCATTCCTGCACTTCTTGAGTCATCTTCGGCTGAGTATAGTGTTTATGGGTTGTCTGCACCCATAAGAGCTTTAAGAAGGACCCACGAGACAAAAAAAAATGATGGCTTGTCATGCAATTGATTCCAAATCGAGTGATTCTGATATCACTAAAATCTGCGATAGGTATGGGATAAACAAGGATGTTTATGCCCCACTCGACTCGAACCTGGAAAAAGTGCAGCTACTCCTCATTCTGGATACTGTGCGGTTTATAAGGAGCAATTTGATTGCGGCCTTAGATTTCCTCTTCCTCCTGCTTATTTGGAGATACTCCGATATTACAATTTAGGGATTGGTCAGATAGGCCCTAATAGTATAAGAGCTATCACCGGTTTCTTGATTTGGTGTATGTGTTTTGTCACACCTTTCACGTTGTTGTTGTTCAGAACTTTTTATCAATGTAAACAAGTTAAGAATAGTCCTGGCTGGTTTTGCTTTTGTAGAAGAACCGATAGTCTGAGTAGCATACCTTTGATTAAGAAAACTGACCAATCTTTCCCGGATTGGAAGAAACATTTCGGGCGCCAATGATTAAACTCGGAATTTTATGTAAAAAATTTGGGGTTTTCCTTGTTCTAATTCGCGTTTGGAACGGTTGGCCTCTTCTCATTGACAATGTTTAAAGGCAATTGCTAAGCACTCTTCCATGGTTTTAGGATTTTTCCCGTTTAACTTGGCGTGCAACCTCCCTTCTCGTAGTCCTGCTACAAATGAGGCAACCAAAAAACGATCATCTACGTCAGCCACCTGGGTTGACTCTGTATTGAATCTTTTAATGAATCAAAACACGGTTTCATCGATCTCTGCTAATAATGAGCAAATGAGTGATGTTCCTTTGAAATGGTATTGCAAAGAATGAACATACTCATAAACTTTTTAGTCAAAACAGCAAAACTGGTTATAGATCTGGCTGGCAATTTGTTGAACCAATCTCTAGCCCTCCCAGATAAGAGTGCTGGGAATGCCTTACATTTCATCTCGTCCGGAGCATTGTACAAATGCATATGCGCTATGTATTGATGCATATGGTCATAGGGGTCCTTTGTACCATTATATGAATTAATTTTTGGTATCTTAAATCCTCTGGGACAAGGATATGCATCAATATACTCCGCAAAAGGTGAGGCCAAATTGAATTCATCCTCTTCATCCTTCAACATAGCTTCTAACTCGTCCCTAGCTGCCTCATTAGCTTGACGAGCTCTATTCTTGATAATTCGGCAACTGGATTCTGCCACATCTCTAAAACCTTCTTTTTCTTTTATTGGTGGGGGTGGTTCTTCTAATGGGGGCAGTTCATTTTCCTCAGGATTTCTTGCAATTTCTTTTCCTTTTCTCACACTGTCGAAAAGAGCCTGGAATTCAGCAGCCCCCACCGCTTTTAAAGCTTCCACTAGGACCTGCCTAGCCGGATCCTGAGCATCTGATTGATTTTCCGGTTGTTTTTCAGGATTGTGTTCACGATGAACCTCCTGCAAATTCTCCAAATTCTGGGTTGTACTTGCTAGATCCTTATCCTGTTGATTCTTCTTAGGTGGCATGTTTAACTACTCGGTAAATCTGCGTCTAGAAACAAGAAAAGACCCTCCTTCTAGCGCCAATGATTAAACTCAGAATTTTATGTAAAAACTTTGGGGTTTTCCTTGCTCTAGGATGAAATAGAGAATAGTAGTTTTTCTGGACTGAACTTGGAATAAGCTGCCTACGTATCCAAATATATATATTTGGAATCAAGTCCAACCGTAGTTCAGGCGGTTATGCGTCAGAGTGGAGTTAGTGGGCAGTTATGTATTCTACCCACGTCTCACGTTTATGCGCGATGGTTTCCTTTGTACAGGTATACATCTTTGATCTGTTCCATCTCGACCAAAGATCTTCCATGGTCGTCATGGCTAGGGACCTGCCCTGGTCGTGACCTTACTTCCGGGATCTGATCCTTTCCTGACCAAGGACCTGACTTGGTCATCTGATCCATATATCATTGCTTCGACTTCCGGGTCAGATGTGGTTCTGGATGTATGACACGTGGACGTATCTGGGTCACCCTCAATCACACTACATGATATACCTTTTCCAATGTTTCATTCTTCTCGTCAATCAAATACTTTTCATTAAAGATATTGTTTTGTATATCTTATATCTTATATCTATTAAGAACTAAGGGGGCTCTTCTCACATTTGGCCACGTGGCAGCACATGTAGTTGACACGCGGCACGTAAGATTTATTTATTTTTTATAAAAAATTTTACAGCAGCATTTTTTTTTCCTTCGGTAAAAACCGTGATTTCGGTTATCTCGTTATATATAAACCGATTTTTTTTTCGACTCTCCGTTACATAAATCGAACTAAAATGTATATTTTGATTCGATACGCTTCATTTTTAGTGTCTCCAACAGACAGTGCGGATTCAGTTTTACATTTCAATCAACCGAAAAATTTTGATTTCTCGATTCGATTTCGACACAACAATTGAATATACACAACAAAGTGTATATTTCGATACGGTGCATTTTTTCCCCCTTCGGTAAAAACCAGGGATTTCGTTTTTTTTTTCCTTCGGTAAAAACCGTGATTTCGGTTATCTCGTTATATATAAACCGATTTCTTTTTTTCAACTCTCCGTTACATAAATCGAACAAAAATGTATATTTCTATTCGATACGCTTCATTTTTAGTGCCTCAAATGATAAATCATGGATTCGCTTTACATTTCAATCAACCGAAAATTTCGATTTCTTGATTCGATTTTGACATTAACAATTTAATATACACAACAAAGTGTATATTTCGATCTTTGCTCATTATTTTTCCTTCGGTAAAAATCAAGGATTTCGATTATCTCGTTATATATAAACCGATTTTTTTCGACTCTGTTATATAAATCGAACCAAAGTGGTTCATTTTTTTGTGCTTCTCCAACAGATAAATGTGTGGATTCGCTTTTTACATTTCAATCAACCGAAATTTTTTGATTTCTCGATTCGATTTCGACATTAACAATTGAATATACACAACAAAGTGTATATTTCGATATTTGCTCATTTTTTTCCTTCGTAAAAACCGGGATTTCGGTTATCTCGTTATATATAAACCGATTTTTTATCCAACTCGCCGTTTCATAAATCGAACCAGAGTGTATATTTCAATACAGTTCATTTTTAGTGGCTTCAACAGACAGGTCGTATTCAGTTTTACATTCCAATTAAACGAAAAATTTCGATTTCTCGATTCGATTTCGACACAACAAAGTGTATATTTCGATATGTTTCACTTTTAGGACCTCCATCAGACAGTGCGGATTCAGTTTTAAATTTCAATCCTCCGAAATTTTTTGATTTCTCGATTCGATTTCGATACTACAATTGAATATACACTACAAAGTGTATATTTCGATACGCTTCATTTTTAGTACCTCCAACAGACAATGCGAATTCATTTTTAAATTTCAATCAACTGAAAATTTTCGATTTTGATGCGATTTCGGCACAACAATTGAATAAAACCGTGTATTTTTTTTATCAAATACTTTTTTTTTAAAACATCATTTTTTTTTTGTTTTTCCTTCGATAATAACCTAAATTTCGTGTAGTCATATATATAAACCAAATTTTTTATTTCGACTTCACGTTACATAAATCGAACCAAAGTGTATATTTCGATACTTGCTCATTTTAGTACCTCCAATAGACAAAATATGATTCAATTTTAAATTTCAAGAACCGAAAAAATTTCAATTTCTCGATTCGATTTCGACACAACAATTGAATTTACACAACAAAGTGTATATTTCGATACGGTTCATTTTTATTACCTCCAACAGACATTGCGGATTCAGTTTTAAATTTCAAACAACCGAAAATTTTCAATTTTGATTCGATTTCGACACAACAATTGAATAAAAGCGTGTATTTTTTATTTATCAAATGTGTAACTTTTTGATTCATTTTCCCCCTTTTTTTACAACGGTTTCTTTTTTCCTCGGTAAAAACCAGAATTTCGGTTATATATAAACCGATTTCTTTTTCGACTCTCCGCTACATAAATAGAACCAAAATGTATATTTCGATACGTGTCATTTTTAGTACATCCAATAGCCAGTGCGGATTCAGTTTTAACTTACAATCAACCGGAAATTTTCGATTTCTCGATTCGAGATCGACGAAACAATTGAATATGCACAACAAAGTGTATATTTCAATACTTGCTTCATTTTAATATCTCCAATGAGACAAATCTAGATTCGGTTTTAAATTTCAATCAACCGAAAATTTCGATTCGATTATGCACAACAACAATTGAATAAAATCGTAATTTTTTTTTACTAAACGCAGACCGTTAGTAGTTTGTGCGAAAAAGGAAAATAAAACGGAAAGACCGACGGATTTGAGTTCTACCGCAGTAGTGCATTTATGAAGATGAGTCAACTTTACGGTTTAAGCTTACGCGATTTATTTCACGTTGGAGATCTATTTTCTAATGTTATCGTTAATAACGATTTATTTTGGGCCCGCTGTGCCTTGCACGGTTCACGTTCACTAGTAATGAAATAAGAAGATTCACATAAATAATATCCGTAATAATACTTTTTATTATTATCATATGAAATTTTAAAATATTTTTGAATTAATTTTAAAACCTAATCGATGCAAATTAAATTCGTGTACGGCTCCATAATTTCATTAAATCTTAGCTCGAGTTTGACTACGAAATGCTCGTATTTGAATTCAAACTCGAGAATAATTTATTAATTGACTCGTTCAAACCGTTGCTTGTTTCTTCTCTACTCGTTTGCCCCCTAAATAATTTTAAGCCAATTTCACTTCAACTACATCTTTGTCTCCAAATATTCATTCTTTTCGTTTCAATCCTCTTTTTATGATGCAATCATCTCATTCATCATTAAATTTCTGTATTTGTAACCAAATAGCTTGTTGTAACCAAATAGCTCGTGCCATGTGGTAAATGACTTGAAAATATCTAGGGAGGTAACCAGTTCGATTTTCCTCTGAGGCGCTATGTTGAAAGAGCTCTTGATCAGGCCTTACCTCTGAATAAGAGTCAGATTCTCCAGACACGATCCGGGCTGAATTCCGGATTAGTCGGACTTGGTTCCGGAAACCGAGGACTTTAAGCCAAAAAAAATAGTATTTGTTGAAAGAATATAATACTATATGACAACAATATTAAATTATCAACCGTCGGTGAAATGCATTGAATCAAAGTTGAAGCGTATGAATAGACCGTTTCAGCTTGGCTCATCTGACATTATCGGGCCGAGCTTAAGCTCAAACAACTTGAACTAAATTTTAGCTCACTTATTAAACTGAATGAACACAAGCTCGTTCATGTGTTAAACAAGGTCATATACAAACACGAGATATACGGTTCGGTTTATATTCACATTATTGGCTAACTTGAGTACATATACAGTTAAACCTCGATAAATGAATAGTCTCGTCAAATGAATAATTTCTCCGGTCCCGTCTGATCGACCTTTTCTACATGTCCAATCTTACCGGCAGTGTACCGGGTCAATTATAGCCTAGAATCGGTGAGTCAAGGTCGTATCCCACGAGGATGTCGGTTAAGTACCAAAATCACTAGCACGTTTGGTTTAGGCAAAACATAAAAGATGAATTTTAAAACTAAGGTGAGCCATGGTGTCACTCCACAACTCACCACCTAAATGCCACAAAAAGAGAAAAGAAATAAAATAAAATCTAAGGTTAGCCAAAATAATGGTCAAAGTGATAAAGTAGAACTTATAATTCGTTAATAAATGATTCGACCTACCCTCTATCGATTTGTGACTTTGTGATAAATTATTGGTGCGAACCCCCGCTTTAGTGATTGCCCGCTATCGTGTGATACAACCACTCTATATCTCGTCAACGGCCTAATTGACTAAATTATGTCTAGAAGAATCGATATGCATTACATTCATTGGGTTGCCTAACCAAGATTAGTAAACCCCACTCTAGAAACCGAATCTATCTCTAGTCGATTTTACTAAGTGGTCTCATTACCCATTTTTCCACACTAAGTATCTTCTCTCGATCTCAACAAAGTGTGTTAAATCATGTATTAGATGCTTAATCCAACACAAGCATTAAAGTCAAGTAATGAGAAATAATTTCACAAAGTGCTTGAAATCTAAACAATCATTCTCACAAATCACAAGAAACTACAATATCACAATTCATATTTTTTGGGTTAGATCTCTACATTTCATCTTCTCCAAATTGGCTTTTATACTATTCCAAGAAGATGAAGAATCCAAGTAAAAATCTAACTAAAACTAACACAAAAAGAGATGAAATTAAAGAGCAATTAGCTAAATAAAAGATTACCCATGAAAATCCATCTTCAACAACTTCATCTTCTCCAAGTACAAGATTCACCTTACACCTTTGATGAAAAAGAAAAAGCTTGAAAAGAACACCATGATTCATATTATCTAGCCAAAATATACTTTAATTACATGTTTTTGTGATAGAGTTTCGGCTCCCCTAAGGTCACTAATGGAGAAATTTCGGCTCTAAGGGTTTGGGGGAAGGGGGAGATGAGTTTCCAGATGCAAAATCGCATTTTTATGGTGTAAAACGCGTAACGAGCCGAGCTGCCCGAAGTTCGGCCCGACAGATGGTTCGATACTAGATTGTCTTCAGTAAATTGATCATAACTTTGCGTGTAGACCTTCGATTTGAGTGATTTAAGATGCGTTGGAAATATTGTTCAAAGATCTACAACTCTTGTGAAGATGTCAAAACCGAAATATGTCTCTAAGATGGGTCAAAAGTCGATTTAAGTCAGCTGTGAGTAAGTATGCTCGAGACAATTGACCCGTAACAACTCCGTGGCTTCGGGTACACACTTCGCACCGTACAAACGCGTCTTATCAACATCAAAAGCATCTCTCCCAAGGTTTGGTCAACCTAAGATCCTGCAATGACACGCCAAAAATACCAAGCGTAAACCTGCCTACAAAAGATTGGTCCTAATGACCCAAAAATACTATAAAAACTACTTTATTTATTACTACTTACTACTTATTGTATCCTTATGAAAATATGCAAATCGATGCCCGAAAGGTGCAAAATTACTATTAAAATCACGGGAAACGGGCTAAAAACATAGTGAATGCATAATAAAATTGACTTACATCAACTACTCCCCACTTAGCTCTTGATCACCCTCAATCAAGAAGGTGAGAAAAAGGAAATGTAAGTCAATAAAATGATGCAAACTTTATGAATTATTACGATAATCAAACTCATTTAACATCCACACTACATATCCACTCCCCACTTGAAAAACACATTGTTTTCAATGTGAAGTAAGAGGTAGAAAAGTATGGTGGGTATCAAGGGAGGGTGACCACTCCCCACTTAGTTCTTAATCATCATCGTGCAAAAAGGAGCGATCAAAATGATTTAGAACAAGAAATATACTTAAACAAATGGAAGATGCAATAGATAGAGTAAATGATGCAATGCGTCAAAAATCATGTAACAACAAATTAATCTATAAGTAGTTGTGCTACGAGGTGTGTGTGTGTGTGTGAATAGTCTATCAAAAATGTAATCCAAGCATATTAGTTGTAATCATGCGAGCAAAATAGATTATAGCAAACCATAGGCTTAGGAATAATATCTATCTCCACTAATCGGGGCATTAAGAGTCAAAAATAGATCGGGTAGGACTTGATGGCTTGTAACGTTAGGCTCGGGTAGTTGGCTAATCGAAAGGATAAAATGATAAATCAAAGAGAATAAGCAAGATAGCAAGAATCTATAACTTCTTCTCATCGATCAAGTACCGCTTCAATTGTGTCATCATCCAAACTTACATTACTTGGACTTGTTGAACTTGCCCTCCAAAATTGATTTCCAAGGCTCACCATTTATTGCATCTTTGTTTATAACTTTATTGAACTTTATTTGATTTGTTTTTGAAATTTTTGGAGAAATTTTGATTTTTGATTTTTTTTTCTTCTGGAATACACCAATGGACTTCGAACTTCAAAAGAAACCATCTCAACTTATGCCAACAATGTCATCCAACTCTTAACTCCAAAGTCATCACCACATAATACATAGAAACTTGCTAAGCTTGCGGGATGCCAAGGGAATGTAGACCAAAATTAGGCTAAGGGTCGGATTATAATGAGATTAATCACGAATGGCTAGTTTCGAATGGGGTCTCACCACTCTACAAAGGCTGAGATGGGGACAGGTGGAAATTATGTTCGGGAAGGCCATTTGGCTATGGTCGAGTCAAAGAAATATCATGACCGTCATCCCTAACTTCGACCCAAAACACCCTTCTATTTCGCCTCAAAAGATATACATTCTAAGTTCTAGATGTTTATCAAAATTACGTGCATGATTACACACCAAAATACTTGTTAACAAAATATCAGAACTATATGTGTGCAAGATATCAAGTAGTCACAACTAAATATAAGACGAAAATGCAATTAAAGATTACTATCGACATTACATATTTAGAATACTATTAACATCTATAAATGTCAAGTATATGCCTTAGTCTAAGAATTTTTATCAAGCTACTTGATGTACGAAAATAAGCAAGAACTAAATTTGAAACAAAAATCATCGATTTGCAAATGAAAGTTATTATTAATTTTTTTGAATAGCACGTAGCTCCCAAGGCTATCAACATTACACTTATAATTAAAGAGAGTCATCATGCAAGTTGAAAGACCACAAAATTCTCAAGTGAGAGGAAGCTAAAAAACCTTTCCGAGATGATTTTAGTGAGATGAAAGAAAAAAATTGCACATCTTTTGCTCAAAAGCTTCAAGAACATGACAATTAAAAAAAACTTTTATTCACTTGAAAAGAAAAATCTACCTAAATATTCTAAGTTTAGAGTCCTTAGCTCGACTTTCTACCCAAAACAAAGTTAAAGATAGTTATTATAAAAGGTGAAAATTTATGTTAAACGAACCATGACAAGTACCTCATAGACAAGGCAAACATCAAAATTGATAACCACAACTTCCAACAAAGAACAAAATAATAAGAGAGAAAAAGAAAAGAAAAAAAAATGAAAGTGAAAAACTTTTGTTACGAACATTTTGACAAATACCACATAGACATGGTAAGTGTCATAAAGTATAACAAAAATTTCCCAACAAAAGGAAAAAAAAAAAAAAAAAGTGCCTAAGCCTAAACTTACTAGTAATTACAATGATATTAACCGAAACATCCCCGGCAACGGCGCCAAAAACTTGATCGACCTTTTCTAAGTGTCCAATCTTACCGGCAGTGTACTGGGTCAATTATAGCCTAGAATCAGTGAGTCAATGTCGTATCCCACGAGGATGTCGGTTAAGTACCAAAATCACTAGCACGTTTGGTTTAGGCAAAACATAAAAGATGAATTTTAAAACTAAGGTGAGCCATGGTGTCACTCCACAACTCACCACCTAAATGCCACAAAAAGAGAAAAGAAAAGAAATAAAATCTAAGGTTAGCCAAGATAATGGTCAAAGTGATAAAGTAGAACTTATAATTCGTTAATAAATGATTCGACCTACCCTCTATCGATTTGTGACTTTGTGATAAATTATTGGTGCGAACCCCCGCTTTAGTGATTGCCCGCTCTCGCGTGATACAACCACTCTATATCTCGTCAACGGCCTAATTGACTAAATTAGGTCTAGAAGAATCGATAGAAGAATCGATATGCATTACATTCATTGGGTTGCCTAACCAAGATTAGTGAACCCCACTCTAGAAACTGAATCTATCTCTAGTCGATTTTACTAAGTGGTCTCATTACCCATTTTTCCACACTAAGTATCTTCTCTCGATCTCAACAAAGTGTGTTAAATCATGTATTAGATGCTTAATCCAACACAAGCATTAAAGTCAAGTAATGAGAAATAATTTCACAAAGTGCTTGAAATCTAAACAATCATTCTCACAAATCACAAAAAACTACAATATCACAATTCATATTTCTTGGGTTAGATCTCTACATTTCATCTTCATCTTCTCCAAATTGGCTTTTATACCATTCCAAGAAGATGAAGAATCCAAGTAAAAATCTAACTAAAACTAACACAAAAAAAGATGAAATTAAAGAGCAATTAGCTAAATAAAAGATTACCCATGAAAATCCATCTTCAACAACTTCATCTTCTCCAAGTACAAGATTCACCTTACACCATTGATGAAAAAGAAAAAGCTTGAAAAGAACGCCATGATTCATATTATCTAGCCAAAATATACTTTAATTACATGTTTTTGTGATAGAGTGATCTCCCCTAAGGTCACTAATGGAGGAATTTCGGCTCTAAGGGTTTGGGGGAAGGGGGAGATGAGTTTCCAGCTGCAAAATCGTGTTTTTATGGTGTAAAACGCGTAACAAGCCGAGCTGCCCGAAGTTCGGCCCGACAGATTGTTCGATACTAGATTGTCTTCAGTAAATTGATCATAACTTTGGATGTAGACCTCCGATTTGAGTGATTTATGATGCGTTGGAAAGCTTGTTCAAAGATCTACAACTCTTGTGAAGATGTCAAAACCGAAATCTGTCTCTAAGATGTGTCAAAAGTCGATTTAAGTCAGCTGTGAGTAAGTATGCTCGAGACAATTGACCCGTAACAACTCCGTGGCTTCGGGTACACACTTCGCACCATACAAACGCGTCTTATCAACATCAAAAGCATCTCTCCCGAGGCTTGGTCAACCTAAGATCCTGCAATGACACGCCAAAAATACCAAGCGTAAACCCGCCTACAAAAGATTGGTCCTAATGACCAAAAAATACTATAAAAACTACTTTATTTATTACTACTTGATACTTATTGTATCCTTATGAAAATATGCAAATCGATGCCTGAAAGGTGCAAAATTACTATTAAAATCACGGGAAACGGGCTAAAAACATAGTGAATGCATCATAAAATTGACTTACATCACCGACTTGGACAAAAGAGCTTAAAATAATGTTCGATAAATGAATAACCTCGTTAAACGAATATTTATTTTCTGATTCCGAAGATATTTATTTATCGAGATTTAACTGTATATACATAATGATTAATTTAGAATTTTTTTTCAGTGAAAAGAGAACTTTAACAATATATTATCACGATAAAATCTTTCCAAATGATAAGTCTTCTCTGCCCGTATTTATACTCTAAAAATATATAATCCCTCCGTCCCAAGATATAAGGTTTTTTAGTCATTTCATATAGTTTGAAAAAAATCCTAATAAATACATAAATTAAGAAAATGAGTAATTACACAAATTAAGAAAATGAATAATTAAATGGACTTTCATTATAAAATACTCCCTCCGTCCCATAATATAAGGCCTTTTGGTCATTTCATACAGTTTAAGAAACTTAATAAATGAGTTACCTTTTAATATTTCAATGTAAAATATCAGATTGTTTTCCTGATCGACTAATAATACCGCGTTGTTTAGTGTGAAAGTCAAGACCATGATTTAATATCAGATTGGAATGTGAGAAAGACTTATATTTCGAGACACCACAAAAAGTTAAAAAGACTTATATTACTTTACGGATGAAGTACTAAAAAAATCTTGAAAAATGTAGTGGTGTATTGAATATGAAACATTGATTGGTTGAACGAGCCTAGAAAGTTGAAAAATAATATTGAAAAGAGGAAAGAGAATTAAAATATGTATTGGAAATATAATTATGACAGATAAAAAAGAAATTTTGATTTTGCCAACTACGACTGTACAATAGGAACGAAGGGAGTAAGTTACTTTTTAATATTTCAATGCAAAATATTGTATTATTTTTTAAAACTGGCTAATAATATTACATTGTTTATTATAAAATTGAAAACAATGAATTTAATATTATAATGTTTTGTGAGAAGACTTATATAATTTTTTTTCCGAACGGTCTTATATATATTTTGGAACACCACTAAAAAGCTAAAATGACCTATATTACGGAACGGATGAGATAGATTATATAATTTCGGATGAGGCACAAACTTAATTAATTGAATTAGTAAAGACAACTTATACATATCAAAACTTATAAATTAAGAAGGCTTCTTACTTTCACAACTAAATGTCATAACAAACATAACAAAACATAACATAATATCACAAAGGTATTGTAAAGCATAATAAAACATAACAAGACACAACAATCAATATTAGATGATATTGTCAGAATTATTAACACAATGATCTTTTACGACGTTGATCATTATTAATTTAAATCATAATTAATTTATATTCAACATTATCACGGTAAAGATGGCCGTTATAACACAACTGTTGTATCAATATCATTACCCTATCTAATAACCTTTTCAATGCTTACTACACCTTATGGCATTTCATTTTTATCGTCACAAGCATTTGTTTCTATACAACTAATTCACCTAGAACCAAGCAGAAACCAAATTTTCAAGACTCAGAAAAAAAGAAAAAGTCCACACCTCCCCCAAAAAAAATCAAAACACCATAAACAAATCCACGTAACCACTCTCTCATTTCTCCACGTGTTCCCCATGCATGCATGTTCGACCCGTCAACCCAGATCTTCTTCCACGCGTCCATCGCCTCCTCCATAGTCCATTCTCCTCTGTTTTAACGCTTCAAACCCAAAACCAAAATTTTCCCCTATTTCTGCTAATTATAATCCAAACTCCTTTCATTTTCTTCCCTCTAATTCATTATCTTTTCCTTAATTAACCATGGCTGACCGTCAAGCCAGCCCTGGGCAACAACAACAACTTCTTCCCTTAAGGCAGCAGCAGCAGCAGCAGCAATCAAGAACCCCTCAATATCCCTTTTCCGCCACCGCTTCATCCATCATCAATAAGCTGCAAGAACATGTCCCGAATTCGACCCAATCTATGGGTCTTTTGGCTTTAGCGATTTCCGGTGGGATTATGCTTCTTCTGAGCGGAATCACGCTCACGGCGACGGTTCTTGGGCTGATCTTTTTTACTCCTATAATAATCATAACTAGCCCTATATGGGTCCCTGTTGCTGCTTTTACTTTTGTGATTGTAGCTGGGATTCTGTTTGTTGGTGGGTTCGGGGCGGTTTCTGTGGTCGGGTTGTCTTGGTTGTATAGGTATTTCAAAGGGTTTCATCCAGTCGGGTCGGGTCGGATCGATTACGCGAGAAGCCGGATTGCGGATACAGCTAGTCATATGAAAGATTATGCTAGAGAATATGGTGGGTATTTGCAGAGCAAGGTAAAAGATGCTGCCCCTGGTGCTTGATGATTGAGTCAAGGATCGAGTGATGAGTAATCGAACCAGCTGAACCGGAACGGTCCAACAGCCGAGAATCGTGTACCCGATTCGTTTAATTGTTTCTTTTGTTTTAGAGCTACAATGTAATACTCGTTAAAGTTTGCATCTTTATCATCTTCTTTTGAATCTCATGTTTTCTAAAGCTCTGTTTCTCTTTTTTATTTGAGGGACTTTTAATGTCTTAGTTTTTGGTTTTGTCTTGTCTATGGATATTTGATTTTTCTTACGCAGTATTGTCTGTTGTGACTTTTGACAGTAGTATTATTTTTTTTTTTGACGGGTATTCATTAGTCTTTCGGGACGATAAGAGAAAGTTTGTTCAATGTATCACTAATCCTTATTCTTTTGTGACAATATCATTAGTCGCTCCTAATGAAATGAATCAAAATTCATAACTAGAGGGCAAGCTAAGTGATGGGTGATTCAGTTGTATGGGGCAATGTGAGAAGTTGGTGATGTGGCATAAAAGGTAGGGTGGGTGGTAGACTTGAATATGGTAGATTGAAGAAGGTGGAGATGGGGGTGGCTAAGATAAGGACAATATGATACGTGAGGTATGATATGATATGATGGGCAAGGTAAATATTCTTGTTGGTAGTAGAGGCCTTAAATATTCTTATTTTGACTGCTAAGGAGGAGGATATGATGAAAGGGGTCAAGATTGGGAATAACAATTTAGATATCACTCATCTCCAGTTTGCCGACGATGTGATTTTCTTTGGAGAGTGGAGCATGGAGAATCTTCTCAATTTGAAAAGAATCTTGAAATTTTTTGCCATGATATCGGGTCTCAATATCAATATGGGGAAAAGCACACTTTTTGGCCTAAACATTTTGGATAATGAACTTTCTTGTGGTTCGAGGTTGATGAATTGCAGTGTTGCAAAGCTTCCTTGTACGTACTTGGGGCTTCCTATTGGTAAGATTATGCACAAAATTTCAGCTTGTCGGCCGATTGTGGACATAGTCAAGGATAAATTGGCGGGTTGGAAATCGAGGCTTCTTTCAGTTGGGGGGAGACTAATTTTGATCAAGACGGTTCTAGGAAGCTTGCCATTGTATTTATTCTCCATTTTTCATGCACCTATTGCTGTGATACATACCTTAGAAATGTTGAGAGCTCGCTTTTTTTGGGGTGGGGATGGAAACGAAAGAAAACTTTCAATGGTCTCTTGGTCTTCTATTACCAAACACAAAAAATTGTGTGGGCTTGGGGTTGGGGATTTAAAATGCCAAAACGATGCTCTTTTAGGTAAATGGTGGTGGAGATTTGTTTCCAAGGAGAATACTTTGTGGAGTAGAGTTGTTAGCGAGCTCTATGGAAGGGAGGGAGGTTTTGGGATAATGGAGGGTGTTGGGGGGAAAGGTAAGGTTTGGCAAGGAATTTTAAAAAATGCTCATAGATTGGAGTTTAGAGGTATTAATCTTTTTTCATCCATAAAATGGAAGGTTGGTAGTGGTAGTATAGTTAGATTTTGGGATGATGTTTGGGTGGGAAGGGAGGCTCTTATGACTTCTTTTCCTAGACTTTATAGGCTTGCGGGTGATAAAAATTGCTTCGTTTGTAATAGGGGAAGCTTTGTGGGTGGGGAGTGGAGTTGGTGTTGGGATTGGAGAAGGGAAATACGGGGTAGGGAGTTTGGAGAGCTAGTTGATCTTATTTCGTTGGTTTCCTCCGTCACTATTCATGCGGATTCTATTGACTTACCTCTTTGGACGCCGATCAAGAAAGGAGTTTTCTCAATGGCAGGTCTAAAAAACGTGATGGCAAGTTGGGGAGACGTTTCCATGAACAACCTATCTACTAGATGGAACAATTGGTTGCCCTCCAAAGTCAACGTTCATAGTTGGAAAGCTTACCTTAATAGGCTACCAACCCGGCTGAATTTGGTAAAGCGAAAGATCCCACTTTCCGACACTACTTGCATTTTCTGTAAGACGGCGACGGAAGATGCTTCCCATATTTTTCTTCACCGTCACTTCTCCCAAATTATTTGGAGAAAGATATTTACTTGGTGCTCGGTTCTGTTTTCAAGAAACTTGGATTGGAGAAATTTTTGTTTATTCTCCCCTCCTCAGCTTTCATGTAAAAAGAAAAAGAAGTTGTGGGATGCAATCAAAAAAGTGGTTGTGTGGGTCTTGTGGATCAAAAGGAATAACGCAATCTTTAAGTCCATTGAGATTAAGGAAAATGAGGTTCTTGAAGAGATACTCAGAACTAGCTATCACTGGGTGTCGAGTAGAATTGTAGACCGTGATATAGGTTGGGAGGCTTGGCTTTCAAATCCAATGCAAACCTTGGAATAGCATTAAGCCAGCTAGTTGTTATGCGTTCGGGAGCTTAGCTTCGCTTTGATTGGGCTTGTCTTGGTTTGTTTGTAAGTTGGTTCTTTTTCTTGCTAGCAACTTGTCATTTAATAAAAATCACCGTTATTAAAAAAATGAAGCTCGAGGTAGGATATTATGGTTAAGGTAATGAAGCAAGCGAGATTGCGATGGGTGGGGATAAGGGTTAGGTGATAAGGTGAGGTAGGATAGAGCGGGTTGGGTGATGTAAATGTGGGATGAGACGGGGTACGATGGGTAGAATAATGGTGATATAATAGGGTGATGTGGGATATAGAGGGTACGGTGATATAGATATGAGGATGTGAGGTGAGGCCTATTGTGGTGGGGTAAGGGTGTGATGGGTGGGCTGTAATAAGATGAGTAGGGTGGTGTGAAATTAACTTGATTATAAATGTTTTTTTTCATGGAAGAAAGTTGAGAAATGGCACATATTAGAACCTCTACAAGAGGGGTGGATGTGAATAGTACGGTGGGTTTAGGGTGGCATAATGTGAGGGTTCAATAGAGTGAGAATGACATATGATGGATTGAAGCACGTGAGGCAGGGTAGGTAGGATGAGGGCGGTATGATAATGAGGTAGGATATGGTAAGTAAAATAATGAACCATGTGGATAAAGTGAGGATGGCGTATGGTATTACGGGGATACATGAGTTGAGGGCGGATTGTGGGGTAGAGTGAGGGAGGGATATAAGTGCGGTGGAAGGTTGGGGCAGAGGGCAAGCTAAGGTGGATTTAACTGGAGTCGTATGATTGGCAAGATATGATAGTGGTGGTGAGATAAGATGGAGTCGTATGATAAAGGTATGTAAGGTGAAGTGGGGGTAAGACGGTAGGGTGGTATGAGATAATAAAGGGATGTAAGGTGAGGTAGGGGTAAGACGGTAGGGTGGTATGAGATAAGATTTCTAATGTAAATCTTGTGAGTGGCATACTGGCGAGTAGGTAGGTGAATATGTGGTGTAGGGTAAGGGTAGGTGAGGCAAGATGATGTGGGCTTGTGGTTGAGTGGAAGTAAACGGAGTGAGTTGGGATAGGGTGTGGAGTGGGGGGGAGGGGGAGTTAAGGAGAATGGCTTTGTGGGATTAGGGTGAGGGTACGAGCCCATGGTTTGGATGGGATCGGGGCATTGCTATTTGTCAATTTCTTTCCATCTTATTTCATATTTTAAAGATAATGATGAATAAACTGTGCGTGCTTTTGTTTTTGTTTTTTTGTATTTTTTTTTCCAATTTCCCCTTAAGTCGGTTGTAATGATTTTAATTTTTTTTGTTTCATTTCAATGCATTCATTCAAACTAAACAACCCATAAGAAATTGAGAGTAGGAAGCGCCTCGTGTGTTTTCGTAAAGCCCCTGTAGCCGGAACCAATTTGTTCGATTAATTTGGAGTTTGGTTCATGTTGTTGTTAGGTGTAGTGTCCGAAAGACAATTATCTAATTGGTTTTATGACAGAATTAATAATTCATTTTATTATATGCATGTATGCTTATAATTAAGAAAATACTGAAAACCCTAAGTACCTCGTTTATGTAATCACGTAACTCAGTGTATGGCTATACACACGAGGATTGAGTTAGTGAGATGTACTTAAAATTAACTTAGTCCGTAGCGCTTATTAATCTGAGTGCGGGTCTCAAGATTAATTTGCTAATAATGCGCCTGAGAACACTTTAGGTGTGACATCTATCCGGATCGTCGGTAATAAAGTACCTAGTGAGGCATTTATATATGATGATAATCATATAGAGAAATTTGGACCGATTTGATTTGAGTTCTCGATATAATTCCGTGGTCGAAATCTTATCGAATCACTAGATGATCATATATGGATTAATCTCAATCCTGAGGTGATCACAGACAACTGCTTAGACTAGAATAGAGTTTGATGTGTTAGTAAGGATCACTTCGCAATATGTGGTCCAACACTTCTCGTTGGCTCTATTCTGGGATGAGTGAGTAGTCTGTGCTATCACAGATATGGAATCCATTCCTTCCCTCGGGAAGTAGATGAGCGATTCCTCTTATTTGTTTATCCTAGAAACCGATCGATCTGCGGAGTTCATATTATATTAGTTATAAACTAATTGATCACTAGGGGGTTAATGATAAATAAGGATAAGAGGTTTCGAGAAGGGTTTACGGAGATATCCCGAATCGTAACGAACAGTCTATGAAGGATTTATCCGTATGTAATGATTATGTCAGTGGACACTTTCGACTCATAGTTGAGTATAAGTTATCTATATTCGGCAGAGTTCAGTTTCGGGTTTATGATGGTGTAATCCCGGAATTAATAGATTGAATATTATTGTTCGATCGACGAATAATTTTATTTAATTTATTATAGCTCTCGAATATGGGTCAATGGTCCCCGACGTGGCTCCTAATATAGCATATACGTTTTCTCGTCGTTTCACCTCAATTATAATTAAATAGTTGGATTGGACTGTTTAATTGATACGTTGATTAATTGTTTAGTTGGACTAGATAATTAAATGCATGGAAAAAAAAATTTCGTGGACTCGGCCCAATGTGTCAAAATTTCGTGTGACCTAATATTTTATTAGGGTGGCCGAAATTTGATGTTAATAATTATTAAGGAATTAGTTTTCTTGGATAATTATTTGAAATGTGATTTATCTTTTATTTATTAATTGATAATTCATGAAATATTAGATAATAACATTATTTATCCTAATTTGTTTGGGATAATTATTTTATTTATCTTTTATTTGGAATAAGGTTTAATCTAATAATTATCTCTTAATTATTAAATCATTGGAGGACAAAGATTACTCTCCTATATAAAGAGAGCTTCTCCTGCCTTTTGACACACATGTTTTTCGAAATTATAAGGAGTATTTGGCTTTGATATTTTGGCCTAAATACTAGGGTTTCGAGTTGGGATAATCCTCGGGATTATTCCGGTAGCATATCGAGGAGGTCCGGCGGCTTGAAACACCATCCACCTGGTGGTGCTTGGATGTAGGATGTAGGAGCTCAGATCTAAACGAATTAGATCTATGCGCAGCGGATGGATCTCGATTCATATATTATAACACATAAACAAAGGATTTAATTACTACAAGGGGGTTAAGAAAAATGTACCAATAGTAAGGAAGAAAAAGCTTTAATCTTAGGATGAGAAGCCTTGATCTTCTAATGTGTTCTCCAAACGGTGGTTGGTGGACACCGGTTCTTGGAATTGGAACGTCCTTGATATGCAACCGAGAAAAACCCTAAGTTTTTCTCCAACCGGGTGGAGCTAAGGATCGAACTCCGAAGCCTTTTTTTTCTTTATGAATTTCATGGCTTTTTCTTCACCTGCGAACAGGGAGAACTATCTTTTATAAAAGAAAATCCAAGAGAAAAAACCTATACCTCGGTTTAACAAAATAAAAGAGATAATTCTAATTATTATTATCCAATAAAAATAAGAGATAATTATAATCTTATAATAAGAAAATACAATTATCCTTATAGTTAAGAGATAAATAATAAATAAATTATTTTCTTTTATTTATCCAATTAATTATTTAACAAATAAATAACTAATTACACAATATGTCATTATCCAAAACTAATTTCTTGGAAAATCCAAGACATATTGGCGCCACACTAAGCACTGCGCCCACGTAAAATGTATTTTACATGTATTATATTATTTAAATTTCAACTAAATAATATTCATGCATATCAATTAATTAGCCAACCAATTAATTATTTCTGAGCCCAAACAAACAAGAATATTAGCCCGAATTATAGAAGCCACATTGGAGACCATGGACCTTATAACCGTGTGGCTCCAATAATTAAATATAATATTCATCGAACGGAATAAATATATATAATTATTAATTTCGGGATTACGCCACCATAAACCCGAAACTGAACTCTACCAATTATAGATATGTACTTATACTCAACCCATAGAGTAGATAAGCGTCCATTGATATAATCACTACATACAGATTAACCCTCCATAGACTGTCCACTCTGTGTGGGATGTCTCCGTAAACCCGACACAGAATATCTTATCCTTATTTACCATTAACCCCCTGATGATCAATTAGTTCACATATCTGACTAGTGATCAATTAGTCTAATATGAACTCCCGGTATCGATCACTTTCTTAGGGCTAACAAATAAGGAGACTGTCTCTCTACTTCCCGCAGAAGGAATGGATTCCATGTCTGTGAAAATCGTAACTACTCACTCATCGTGAGATAGTGCCAATGAGAAGTGGCTTGGAACACATATTTAAGTAAACCGTAACTAACACATCAAACACTACCCCGAGACAAGCAGCACCCTGTGATCACCTCAGATTAAGGTTGATCCATAAATTATCATCTAATGATTTAATAAGATTCCTCGATTACGAATTATATCGAAAAATCGATTAAATCGGTCCATCTATATGAATGCCATCATATATAAATGCCCCACGTAGGTACCCTCTACCGACAAATCCGGATAAGACTATCACACCCTAAGGTGTTACGGCGCATTATTGGTGTTTTAATCATGAGACCCTAAACTCGATTAAGTTCACCACGGACTAACATTTTAAGTATATCACCATTAACTCAATCCTCACGTGCATGCCATACATTGAGTTAAGCGGTTACATACTGATATACTTAGGGTTTGCAGTGAGTGTATTACTTACAAGCACAAATCAAGTAATAAGGTGAGATAAATTCTGTCATCCATTATAAAAAACAATTACACAAATTGTCTTTCGGCCACTACACCTAACATTGGAGACACACGTTGGAAGACTTTGGCTTCTCAACTTGGCTCTCAACTAGCTCGGATTGGACTGACCTTGTTCTTGGCGTTTTGCAGCATAAAAAGGTTGGTAATCTAACCCCTCGTGAGTTAGATCTATTATTTATGTATTTTGTATTGTTTAGATCTAAATATATACTATTCCATTTAACGTAATCGGGTGGATCTATGATTCATCCGGCGATATTACATCCTACAGTTGTTTGATGAGAGTCAACTTTACTATGATCCGGTGTATGTTTCAACCCCCGTTTACGGAACTTTTGGTTCATTCTGGGAGGTTTTAGACCATATATAGGGCAAAATGCATTGCACACTCATTTTGAGGTAAACCGTCAAATGGATGGAAAAACTCACAATTTTACGGTGTTATTGACCCTTTTCGAGCCCTAGTTATCTTGCGGAGTTATGATCGGTATGTGTTTGAATGTTGTGATGTAGGATCTAGGTGAGTTATGAGCCCGGAAGACGAGGCATGAGACTTAGAGTGGCATAACCGAAGCCCGGGGGTGGAAACGGATCAAAAGTGGTTGGTGCTTTCACCATACGTTCACTTAATCTGTGATTTGATCTCTGATACAAGAATTTTATGGACTTGTGGTCTTCATGAAAGTTGTATACAATTGAATGAGCTTTCCAACGCAACTTGAATCACTCAAATCGGAGCTCTACAAACAAAGATATTGCCAGATTACTGAAGTTGTATCAGTGCTGAAAGTTCAGGGTCCAGTGCAAGTGTACTAGATGTAGTGCGTGCGCACCAGAGGGGCAAAATGTCCAGTTTTTTATTCAGAGAGCTAGTGCATGCGCACCAACCTCAGTGCGTGCGCACCACACGATGTAGATCCACGTTTTCCCAGCCAACAAGATCCAGTGCGTGCGGACCAGGCTGCTTTTATGCACATATTTTGGGCACCTATATATACATTTTTACATAGATTTTTGAGCATTCATCATCCTCCCGGGAACCCTAACTATTAGCATAGCTCGACCCCGTCTCTTTTAGCTCCTCTAAACTCACTCTTGCATCAAATTTCACTTAGAATAATCATATATTAGCTTAGATTCTTAGCTCAAACTCTTGGATTTTGGTGTCTTTTGGATCTTCTTCACCCCAAAAGTGACATGTGTGTTGTTGAAGCTTGAAGAAACATCGGCTCCTTCTAATTTTGGTAACTAAACTAGTTTCTTTTCTTGTTTTATGGCTTTAATCTCTTCCTTGCTTCTTATTTCTTGTTTTGTGATGAGTAGCTAATTTCTTACATAGCCAAACCATGTGAATGTTGAAGAAATCTCCCTCTAATTGATGAAATTGAGAATGAGTAGTGTTTATTTGTTGTTATATCGATGAATTCATGTCTTAAAACTTGTTCTTAATGCTTGAATTAGCTTGTACACCTAGTTCATGAGCTCACACACACCCCTTTGCAACATACATTTCTAGCTCTCTGATATACTACTTTTATATGATTAAAAATCATTGATTTTATTATGTTTTATTAACGAATTCTATATAAAATATATGAAATTATGATATAAATGTTATGAAATGTTAATCTTTATAGTTTAGAATAGTTAGTAGTAAAAATAGTAAAAAGTAGTAATTTTGTACCGATTTTAGTAAATCGGAGTGTCGTGTCAGATTTACGTGGGTATTTGTGGTATTTTATTGCAGATTTATAACCCGAGACCCCGAGAATTGACATATTGAAGTATAATCATATCTCTGGAATTATTTAGAGAGTGCCACGAGCTTAAATGGTCAATTGAATAGCTTAAGTGGTCAAGTGGCCAATCAATCTGGTTAAGTGGTAATCGAGAAATGTCTTCGACAAACGAATGGCCCTTCAAAACGACATTTTCAGAAAAAGTGTTCTTCACGAAAGTTGTAGATTTTCCCGAAAGCTTTCCAATAAAATTTAAATTATGAAGATTGGAGGTCTACAACTTAAACAGTGATCAAGTGGCTAATCGATTTGGGTTAAGAAAAATCCGAAATAGCTTCGGAGGGAACACGAGGTAATCAAGAAGGCGTTATATGGAGAAGAGTTCTTCATGAAAGTTGTAGAGTTTCTCGAGACCTTAATTTTGGCATTTCGTTTGCAATTTTTGGAGGTCCAGAACTCGAGATATGAATTTTAGAAGTTTAATAATATAAATATCTCACCGCACATGCTGAGTGTATTCAGCATGGGAACATAATCATTATACCGGACCGAGCCGGCCTACTACCGGACCGGTCCGGCCAAGGACTTCACTTCTATATAAGGAGTTGATCAGAGAGCAGCTCGAAGTGTACCAAAATATATATACACCATATCATATATATATTCTCCTCTCCTCTCTCTTTTCTTTTTATTTTTTAGTTGTAGTTGTAAATAAGGCCTTACGCCGTAATAATGTAATTTTAGTATCGTTATAATGATCGGGAAAATCTCGGAAGTTCGGTTTTGCTGAAGAAGTTGTAATGTCCGGAAAATACGATTTCTGAATCAACTGCCGTATTCGGGTAACTTTTCTGAAGTATTTATGTTTATGTTGTTTATTTTCATCTTTTTAGTCGTTGTAATGTTTTTAGGCTAAATATAATACTGGCCAAAGCTATGTAATCGGTTTTATTTCGATCTTTTCGTTAAGGAAATGTTGTTAAGTTAAAATGATTAAAATTGAGTTAATTGAATCTTTTTCTATTTTGATCGTATTCGTATTGACGTATTTAATCGATCTGAGGAATTCATAATCTAATTATGAATTGGCGCCTCGTAGTTAGGTTACTGAACTCGTTAATAGAAAAACCGGAGGGTAAAATTGGCCGTGTGAATAACATGACAACGGAATCCGATTTCTACCCGGGGTAGATTTGTTTTGAGAAATGAATCTTATTATAATTTGTACTCGAGATCGTAATAATGTTAAATCATCAGTTAATTGAAACTTAAACCGGAAAGTTGAATCGTCTGGCTTGACAACCGGAGCCTTTTAAATAAAATTGACCGTTTGACGAACGGAGTGACTCCTTTTTATCTAAAGGTAGATTTGTACTCGGGACCTGTTCAGAAAAACCGTAACAGTTGTGGACCTTGGGTGATGCAATGGACATATGACAATTTCATACGCTTCGTGTGAGGAGGAATTGTTAACCTCGAGAGTGCACCGTTTCATTTACTCAATTGGACCTAAAATAAAAGGAGAGATCGAACACATTTCATTTAATCGAAAGATCGTATAAACCAATTATATAAGTTTTGGCCGATTCTCTAAAAAATTATCTGCTTTAATATTTTGGTATCTATATATACTTATATCTATATATATAAATTATGGTTTATGCAGATCTATATATATTTATATATTTATATATATCATGTTAGTATAGTTTTTAATTTTCAGTATTTATTTTATGTTAACTAGAATAGTAGTGATCTGTGTTTATAAAATTGCGGTTTAGATCGAGTTAATAACACTCTTTGGTATTTAACCACACTTAGAAGAATTACCAAGTTCCTCGAGGATTCGACACTCGACTCACCATACTAGCACTACTGATTTGACCCGATACACTCGTCGGTTAAGGACCTGTATTAGCACTAGAAAAGGCCACGTCGACTTAATGGCGCCGTTGCCGGGAACGTCGCTAATTTCTTTTTTGTGTCTATGGTTACTACTTGTATTAGCTCAAAATTCTAGAGAATAAGTCAACACTTTTCTTATCCCATTTCTATTTTATTTTTAGATTGGTTGTTACCTTATAGGTAAATTACCAATTTTACTACTATCAATTTCTAGTTATTTTCTATTTTCGTTAGTTGATGACCGAGAAGTGGTAAGGCCCGCTCACTCCTTATAAGCCCCACGAAAGCGCTTAAGAGTAGAGAGTAAACGTGGTCATACTAGTCGGGAAAATCTGAAGAATCATCTTCAAACAGAAATACGAGAATGGCTGAAACTAGTGATGAAACAAATGAACAGAGGCTAGATCATGCTCTAGGGCATGGACAAAACCCTGTTAACCCTAATAATAATAATAATAATAATAATAATAATAATAATAGAAATAATCAGAATCGGAACCGAATAATCGTAATAACCCACCAAACCCGAGGCCTATCTCGTGATCAAACCGTGAGAAGAAACCAGGACTAATAATCCCATACTTTTACCTAATGAAGGAGCGAATAATTTGAAATTAAGTCTCATCTTTTGGTTTAATTGACGCAAGAGCCCAATTCCTAGGAGAGGATGATGAAGATCCACATCATCATCTCTCTCTGCTTGAAGAACTGTGCAATACTGACCAAAAGTCAAGGTGCTCATAAGGAATTAACGAGGATGACTATGTTTCCTTTTTCTTTAAAAGGACGAGCCCGAGATTGGTTTATGTCTCTTCCACATCATTCACTTACAAGTTGGGAGGAGATTCAAACTGAATTTATGAAACAATATTTCACTCTGACGAAATTTGGAATTAAAAGTCGAGGTTGCTAACTTTAGACAAGGATCTGAGGAAACTCTCGGGAATGCTTGGGAAAGGTTTAAAAAATTATTAAGAGCGTGTCCCGATCATGGTTATTCCTTAGATATGCAAATTCAACTCTTTTGTCGTAAATTAAGAAAAGATTCACGTGCGGATGTAGATCATGCATGTGGTGGTTCTTTAATGATGAGTGAAGCTCAAATAGTTTACGATGCTATAGAAAAGATTTCCAAAATAACGAGAATGTGGGAAACCGGTTCTAGCACCGGAAAAGTAGCTTTTGCGAGGAGAGATGTACGTCTAATACGGAAGTTCTAGCACATTTAGAAAATTTGAGTAGGAAATTTGATGGTTTACAACAGAATAAGAACCTAAGTTCAGAAAATAGTACACCAACTGAATACTCAAATCAGGATAATATGCCAATAGGGAGTGAAGAACCAACAGGATATTCAAGAGAGGAGGTGAGTTTTCTTCAGCAGCATAGGAATTTGAACAATGCATACTCGAACTCGTTTAATGCTATTAGAAGAGATCACCCTACTTATCGATGGTCTGAAAACCCTAGTAAGCAAGGACAACCGCCATATCCAGTCCCATATAGGAACCAAGTTTATCAAGAAAATACATCTAATCAGAATTTACAATCATTACCTAGATCCTATCCTCAACATACCACTCAAAGTACACCAAGACTCGAGTTCAACTCAACCTGCAGAAGGAGTTGAAAAATGGGAAAAACTAATGGAAAATATGATGGGTGTAGTATCTACTCAAGCTAAGAATATGGAAACAATGATGACTTCTATTGGTACAGTCACTAAAGATATGAGTACAATGAAAACATCTATGAGTGGCCATGATACCAGAATGAGAACGATAGAAGCCTCATTGAGGAATATGGAAGATCATTTGAGTAGGGAAGGTGAACGCGTAACAACAAGAGACCCCAGGAGGATTACCAAGTAACACTGAAAGAAATCCGAGAGAGGTAAATGTTGTAGTTACGAGAAGTAGAAAGCTCAGTGGTAGCAATGGAGTAGAAAACTTTGGGAATAATGAAGTAGAAAATGATTTAGATGGAAAGAATGATGAAACTAAAGATGAAATTGAATTCACTGATGAGGAAGAAGAAATTATAGAGAATTTCTTGAAAAGGAATAGAAGTTCGAACACGAAAATGAAGGTGAAAAATGGGTAAAAATCCTAGGATTTTGAAAGACCCTATGGATAAAGATTTAAGGACTTTATTCAAGGAACATGTTAGAATAGATGAAACTGGTAATAAGTATGAGAAACAAGAAGAACCGAAAGAGTCTGAAGTAGAGATTGATTCAGGGAACAATTTAAAGGAAAAAATTCAAGAACCTGAAACATGGCGACTAAGTAATACTCAAAGGTTTAAGGAAAAAGGAAAAAGGAAAAGAGAAATTGACTAAGGAGCCAAAGGTTATAGATTTAGAATCTTTACCTTACCCTCCTAAAGATCAAATCAAAAAGGCAAAAATTGATAAGAAGTATGCTCGTTTCCTTGACACTTTTCGTCATCTTCATGTTAATATCCCTGTTATTGAAGCTCTAATTAATATACCTGCCTATGGAAAGTTTCTGAAAGATATACTATCAAATAAGAAAAAATTAGAGGAATATGAGAATATATGCCTAAATGAAGAATGTTCTGCAGTTTTGCAGCATAAGTTACTACCTAAACTGAAAGATCCTGGAAGTTTTACGATTCCATGTGAAATTGGAGGATTTCTGTTTAAGAAGGTCTTATGTGATCTAGGAGCTAGTATAAATCTCATGTCTTATGAGGATTATAAAAAGCTAGGCATAGGAAAGCTTACTAAGACTGAAATGACTCTGCAAATGGCAGATAGATCGATTAAGTACCCTAAAGGGATTATTAAGGACGTATTGGTTAAAGTAGACAAATTCTATTTTCCAAAGAGACTTTGTAGTTATGGAAATGGAAGAAGGTTATTCAAACCTCTTATTTTAGGTCGTCCATTTCTAGCTACAGAGGAAGAACTTTAATCGATGTTCAGAAAGGAGAATTAATTTTGAGAGTCAATGAAGATGAAGTTGCTTTCAATATTTTCAAAGCTATGAACCATCCATATACGTCACCAGAATCATGTTCTTTTATAGAAGATATTCATTCTGTCTATGATAATCAGTTACCAACTTTTGAAGACAGATTAGAAGAATGCTTAACTCTGTCTATCTATAAAGAAGATGAGGAAGACATTGAAATGAAAGAGATAATCCTTTCTCTAGATAAAGGAAGCTTTACTTTTAAGCCACCATGGCATAAGTATTTGGAGTTAGAACTAGAAGGACCAGTTCTTAAATCGTCAATAAGAAGATCCGCCGAAGAATGCTGGAATTGAAACCGTTACCTTTAAATCAAATATGCTTTTCTTGAAACGATAATCTATTACCGATTATTATTTCATCAACTTTAACTCGAGCAACAAGAAGATCAATTACTTAGAATGTTAAGAAAGCATAAGAAAGCTTTTGGATGGGCGATTGCCGATATTCGAGGTATTAGCCACGAGATTTGTGTTCATAAGATAATTACGAAAGAAGATGCTAAACCTTGTATTCAACATATGTTTGCGCTCAACCCGAATTCTACAGCTTAATCGTTAAGAAAGAGGTGATTAAGCTATTAGAAATAGGGATAATCTTTCCTATATCAGATAGTGAATGGGTAAGTCCAACTCAAGTTGTACCAAAGAAAGGAGGTTTCAAAGTGAAAGAGAATGATAAGAATGAATGGATTCCAACAAGGGAAATTACAGGATATCGAATGTGCATTGATTTTAGAAAGCTAAATGATCATACTAAGAAAGATCATCATCCACTTCCATTCATAGTTCAAATGTTGGAACGTTTAAGTGGTCATAAATATTACTGTTTCTTAGATGGTTATTCAGGATATTTACAGATTTTCATTCACAATGGGAGATAGAGAAAAACTACTTTCACTTGTCCTTATGGAACTTTTGCGTATAAAAGAATGCCGCCGTTTGGTTTATGTAATGCTCTGCTACATTTCAAAGATGTATGATGTCTATATTTTACGATATGGTTGAGAAATTCTTAGAAATTTTATGGACGACTTTAGTGTTTACGGAGATTCTTTTGGTAAATGTTTGTCGCACTTAGAAAGAGTGTTACAACGATGTGAGGATACCAATCTAGTACTAAACTCGGGAAAAATGTCATTTAATGGTATCGAAGGAATTGTTCTAGGTCATAGAATCTACGAAATAGGAGTTGAAGTTGATAAAGCTAAAGTCGAAGTGATTGAAAAATTACCACCACCGCTTAATCTAAGGACTCTAAGAGGATTTCTTGGACATGCAGGATTTTATAGAGATTTATTGCATATTTTTTCAAGATAGCAAAGCCTCTAAGTCATTTGCTTGAAAAAAGTACCTTTTAACTTTGATAGTAAATGTATGGAAGCTTTTCGGACCTTAAAAGCGAGGTTGACTCTTGCACCAGTGATGGTAGCACCAGGCAGGATTTGCCTTTTGAGATTATGTGTGATGCAAGCGATTTAGCATTGTATGAGCGATTTTAGGTCAAAGGTATAACAAAACTCTCAAAGCTATCTACTATGCTTCTCACACACTAAACGCAACTTTCACCTTAATTATGCAACTCTGAGAAAAGAACTGTTGGCTGTAATTTTTGCCTTAGATAAGTTTAGATCATATATTGTTGGTTCTAAGGTAATAATCTACACGACCATTCACTCACAAGTATTTACTAAGTAAGAAGGATGCGAAACCACGTCTTCTTAGATGGATTCTCCTACTTCAAGAATTTGATATTGAAATTAAAGATAAAAAAGGAAGTGAGAATGTTGTAGCAGATCATCTAAGTAGAATGGAGACTGAGGAAGAGATAGGGAATGAAATTAAAGATTCATTTCCTGATGAACAACTATTTAGAATCGATATGCCTCCAACTATGCAGTTATTAAAGAAAAGAATTCCTTTTAAGGAAAGATCACCTTGGTTTGGAGATATCGTTAATTACTTAACCTGTGATTACATTCCGTCTCATTGGACTTGGCAACAGAGAAAAGAAATTCTTTTACGACTTAAAATTTTATTCTTGGGAGGAACCGGACCTTTTCCGTAAATGTTCGGATGGGATAATCGAAAAATGTGTGCTGATAATGAAATTTTAAGTATTTTATCGTTTTGTCATGATCGTGAGGCGGGAGGTCATCATCATGGTTGGAAAACTGCTTTAAAGTTTTACAATGTGGTTTTTATTAGCCTACGCTATATAGAGATGCTTATAAGTATGTTAAATCTTGTGAATCTTGTCAAAAATGGGGAAATGTATCTAAAAAACATGAAATGCCTATGCAACCTATTTTAGAATGTGAGTTATTTGATGTTTGGGGTATAGATTTCATGGGACCTTTTCCTATATCTTTTGGAAAAAGATTTATCCTTGTAATGGTAGATTATGTTTCAAAATGGGTAGAAGCTGAAGCTCTTCCCACTAATGATACCAAAGTTGTCATACGATTTCTTAAAAAGAATATATTTACCAGATATGGCATTCCGAGGGCAATCATTAGTGATAGAGGTTCACACTTTTGTAATAGACCATTTACTAAGTTAATTGAAAAATATGGTGTAACGCATAAGTTAGGAACGCCTTATCATCCGCAAACTAGTGGTCAGGTAGAGGTATCGAATAGAGAGATTAAAAGAATCGTGGAAAAAACAGTTGATTCAAATCGTAAAAACTGGGCAGTTAAATTAGATGATGCATTATGGGCGTCTGAGCGACTTTTTAAGACACCAATTGGTTGTTCTCCTATAAGCTAGTCTTTGGTAAATCATGTCATCTCCCAGGTTGAGTTAGAACACCGAGCCTTACGGACTATTAGATTTTTAAATTTCGATCCTAAGGTCGTCGGTGATCATAGATTGCTTCAATTGATGTAACTAGAAGAATTTCGTCTCGATTCTTATGAAAACGCTCGAATCTACAAGAACGCATACGAAATCTTTTCACGATAAGAAAATCTATAAGCGTGAGTTCCATGTAGGTGATCGAGTGCTTTTGTACAATTCACGTTTAAAGTTGTTTCCGGTAAGCTTAAATCAAGATGGACGGAGTCCATTTAAAGTAACAAGGGTTTACAAAGCTGAGGTGTTGAACTAACTCGATGGAAATACAACTTTTATAGCCAATGGCCACAGAGTAAAGTTATTTGTGGAGGAGAAGGAATCACACTAAAAGAAAAGTAATGTTCTTGATTGATCCCCGACAAATTGAAAAGCAGAGAAAAAAAATGAAAAGCGAAGCGAAACCTGGAATCGTAATACCAAGTTTTATCTATCTTTACTCTACTTTTGTGTGTTTTTATGTTTAAACTCTTTTAAATCTTTTACCGGATAAACGTAAAAGAACTGGATGTCTTTTTTTAGATAGAATAGGAATTTTTATTTTACTTTTGAAATTAGGCCTTGATAAAGATGTCGCGTTTTATATAGAAGCTTTAGTTTTTGAACAAAACAAGAAATTGTTGAGAGAGATCAGTTGAGAGAAGTATGTAATGGAACATCAAGAAGTGCGATAAAAAGAAGAGAGGCAAAGTTTCTTATGAGATCACGAATCATGTGGAAAAGTGAACATGTTGAATGTTTGTGGGAAAAACACAACCAAATCCTGTGATGAGTGTTTGAATTTTGTTAGGAAGGAACGATTAGGTGGTTATCCGAAAATCCCGATGGAATTCCGAGAGATAATTCAAATGCTTCATTTTCGTGGAGTTAGGTTGATCGAGCGTTATATCGAAATTTTGGAAGATTTAGAAATCGAAGAATCGAGAACCCTTAAGTTTAGAGTCTTTTCTTATATTTTATTTTATAAAATTTTCAGATAACTTCAAAATTTTATAAAATTGGATCTTTATGAAATTTGAGGAGTTTTATAAAAGTTTTATAAAAGTTTTTTAGTTTTAATTTAGATGTTTTATAAGAGTTGATATAAATTTATTAAATTTTTATAAGCTTTTTATTAAAGTGTTATAAAGATTTTATTAAATTTTTAGAAATTGTTATAAAATTATAACATTTCCTTCAAATTTTATTTTTAGTAAGTTTTAAATTTTATAAACTTATTTTTAAGATTTTAATTAAGTTTTATTAGAATTTTTATAAGTTTTCATCAAAAATCATAAAAAGTCAAAAAAAAAATCGAAAAAGTGGAAAAATTTGGGCACGGACCGATCCGGCCTTAATCCGGACCGGTCCGGGGTCTAAAATCATAAAAAAGACGGGGACCCTTCTTTTCTTCTTCTTCTTCCCTAATTCTTCTAACAGCCGCACCCTACACACCCAAACCCCACCACTCGAAAATTTTATCAATTCTTCCACAAAAATTCACCTCTCACACTACCACTACTTGATTTCTTCCTCTTTTCATCTCCTCTCTTCAACACAAATTGGAAAAATCAAAAAGGGATAAAAAACAAGCCACATTTCATTCCGGCGACTTTACAACTTTTCCGGCCTATTTTTCAACGTTGTGTTCTTTATAAGGTATTATTTAGTTTATGTAGTTATCAATTAATATGTCTTAGTTTTTTAAGTTTGTTTGTTATATAATTAGTATACGTTAAAAATGAACTCAATAATAACGATAATATATAATTTTAATTTTATTTTCCAACCTACTTATTTATTACTCATTGAACATCGGACGACGATCTTGACTTCGTAGTAAGTGGGGAGTAAGAGTTAGTTTAGAAAATTCATTAAAATTTTCGAAAATTATAAAATTATAAAATTTTTATTACTTATTTTCAAATTTTTAGTAGTTAATATATAAAAATGAATAAGAAATGATATAATTGGGAAGAATAAGTTTTTAATTAAGTAAAGTATATTAGATATATTATAATTATATCTTATGTCTAATTTAGATTTTAATAAGATTTTAAGTTTATATAATTGAGTAATTAATATTAGATATTGTTTTCATAAAATTATATAAGTATGTTGATATTTATAAGTAAAATTTTTAGAATCATTTTCAATATGAATTATGAGTTTGGAATTGGATTAAGGATGTTGATTTTGGCACCATAAAAATATAACTATAGCCAAATAACCTACCTCACTCTTGATTAGAGTGATCGAGACCTCACTCGAAATTGTCAATTGTGATTAAATAACAAAGCCTTAGCTAATTTTGGTCTACATTTCCTTGAAATTCCATGCAAGTTTTATGCGTCTTTTATGAAAAAAGATGAGACATAAAAGCTAAGTTTTGGTATATCTTTGAGATTGGAAAGATTAGATAAGTATTAGTATATTCGATCTTACCTCATGACACTTGCAATATAGTCGATTTTGGTAATAAGTTCGGATATATTAATATTCTTTAAAAGAATTAAGAACGAAGCACCATATTTACACAGAATGTAATCGAATACCGTGTATCTTCCTTATATCGTGATTAACAACTTAAAAATAAAAAGAACGATCGGTTGTAGCTACCAATGATTGGAGTGAGTAGGGTATTATCACGAAATGTCCTATATCACTATGAGGTAATTAAGCTCCCGATTGCACGATGATAGTAGTCCAAATTTAGGGGTATTATCTAGAAATGTCCTATTCTTTGGGAATGAAGGCACAAGATAAGATGAAAAAGAAAAAGTTGAATCATAAGATCTCGTGGAATTATTACAAGTTTAAGGAAACCGGACTTGTAATTTTCGATCGAAAGAGTAGTACTCGATCAATCTTGATGAAGCAATGCACTGTAAGTTTGATTTTCTACACACACTCACGCTTTTAGTTCTTTAAAAAAAAAAAAGATGTTATTAATCGATGATTATTTTTTATCAAGAATATGAAGATGTAGGTACGTACGACTTGCCTCTTTCTCTTTTTGATTTCCTTTTTTCCGATTAACCAACATCTTGAGCCTAAACTTTATAAGCCATTTTTGTCGACTACCTGATCAATGTTTCCGATTCCAGGATTTCATAATAGTTGCGATTAAAAATAATTCTAATATTTTATTTATACTTATTAAGTATTACATGTACAGTTTCATCTAAATAATATTTAATGTTTAAATTATTTCAGTTATATACTCTTTCTGTCTTCTTAAGATTTTAAATTAAGATAGATAATATATTTATAATATTGACAATATAAATTACAATCTGATTAATTATGTTATCTTTTATTACCGCTTATTTTTGCTTGAGGACGATCAAAAGCTAAGTGGGGAGTAGTTGATATACTACTTTTATATGATTAAAAATACGTGATTTTATTATGTTTTATTAACGAATTCTATATAAAATATATGAAATTATGATATAAATGTTATGAAATGTTAATCTTTATAGTTTAGAATAGTTAGTAGTAAAAATAGTAAAAGTTGTAATTTTGTACCGATTTTAGTAAATCGAATTAATAAATGTCGATTTACGTGGGTATTTGTGGTATTTTATTGCAGATTTATAACCCGAGACCCCGAGAATTGACATATTGAAGTATAATCATATCTCTGGAATGATTTAGAGAGTGCCACGAGCTTAAATGGTCAATTGAATAGCTTAAGTGGTCAAGTGGCCAATCAATCTGGTTAAGTGGTAATCGAGAAATGTCTTCGACAAACGAATGGCCCTTCAAAACGACATTTTCAGAAAAAGTGTTCTTCACGAAAGTTGTAGATTTTCCCGAAAGCTTTCCAATACAATTTAAATTATGAAGATTGGAGGTCTACAACTTAAACAGTGATCAAGTGGCTAATCGATTTGGGTTAAGAAAAATCCCGAAATAGCTTCGGAGGAACACGAGGTAATCAAGAAGGCGTTATCTGGAGAAGAGTTCTTCATGAAAGTTGTAGAGTTTCTCGAGACCTTAATTTTGGCATTTCGTTTGCAATTTTTGGAGGTCCAGAACTCGAGATATGAATTTTAGAAGTTTAATAATATAAATATCTCACCGCACATGCTGAGTGTATTCAGCATGGGAACATAATCATTATACCGGACCGAGCCGGCCTACTACCGGACCGGTCCGGCCAAGGACTTCACTTCTATATAAGGAGTTGATCAGAGAGCAGCTCGAAGTGTACCAAAATATATATACACCATATCATATATATATTCTCCTCTCCTCTCTCTTTTCTTTTTATTTTTTAGTTGTAGTTGTAAATAAGGCCTTACGCCGTAATAATGTAATTTTAGTATCGTTATAATGATCGGGAAAATCTCGGAAGTTCGGTTTTGCTGAAGAAGTTGTAATGTCCGGGAAAATACGATTTCGAATCAACCGCCGTATTCGGAATAACTTTTCAAAGTATTTATGTTTATGTTGTTTATTTTCATCTTTTAGTCGTTGTAATGTTTTTAGGCTAAATATAATATCTGGCCAAAGCTATGTAATCGGTTTTATTTCGATCTTTTAGTTAAGGAAATGTTGTTAAGTTAAAATGATTAAAATTGAGTTAATTGAATCTTTTTCTATTTTGATCGTATTCGTATTGACGTATTTAATCGATCCGAGGAATTCATAATCTAATTATGAATTGACGCCATAAATAGTTAGGTTACTGAACTCGTTAATAGAAAAACCGGAGGGTAAATTGGCCGTGTGAATAACATGACAACGGAATCCGATTTCCTACCCGGGTAGATTTGTTTTGGGAGAAATGAATCTTATTATAATTTGTACTCGAGATCGTAATAATGTTAAATCATCGATTAATTGAAACTTAAACCGGAAAGTTAAATCGTGCGGCTTGACAACCGGAGCCTTTTAAATAAAATTGACCGTTTGATGAACGGAGTGACTCCTTTTATCTAAAGGTAGATTTGTACTCGGGACTGCTTCGGAAAAACCGTAATGATTGTGGACCTTGGACCGATGCAATGGACATATGACAATTTCATACGCCGCCGTGTGAGGAGGAATTATTAACCTCGAGAGTCTGATTGTTTCATTTACTCAATTGGACCTAAAATAAAAGGAGAGATCGAACACATTTCATTTAATCGAAAGATCGTATAAACCAATTATATAAGTTTTGGCCGTTCTCTAAAATTATCTGTTTAATATTTTGGTATCTATATATACTTATATCTATATATATAAATTGCGGTTTATGCAGATCTATATATATATTTATATATTTATATATATCATGTTAGTATAGTTTTTAATTTTCGTATTTATTTTATGTTAACTAGAATAGTAGTGATACATGTTATAAAATTGCGGTTTAGATCGAGTTAATAATTAATTCTTTTGGTATTTAACCACACTTAGAAGAATTACCAAGTTCCCTGAGGATTCGACACTCTGACTCACCATACTAGCACTACAGTTTGACCCGATACACTGTCGGTTAAGGACTGGTATTAGCACTAGAAAAGGCCACGTCACTCTCTGAATTAAAAACTGGACATTCTGCCCCTCTGGTGTGCACGCACTACATCTGGTGCGCTTGCACTGCCTGAACTTTCAGCACTGATACAATTTCAGTAATCTGGAAATATCTTTGTGTGTAGAGCTCCGATTTGAGTGATTCAAGTTGCGTTGGAAAGCTCATTCAGTTGTCTACAACTTTTATAAAGACCACAAGTCCAGAAAATGCTTGTATCTGGGATCAAATCACAGATTAAGTGACGTATGGTATATTTTCGATTTTTTAAAAATAAAATGGCCCATTTTGGCGACTTCGTCGAAGGTCCAAAAATATCCGGGGCCGACATTGGATACTCTATTTTAATGTGAAATATAGACTTTGTTAAATTTCATTTACATCAACCACATTCATCCAGTTTTTGTGAAATTTATTTTACATCTACTACATTCATCTTGTTTTTGTGAAAATTTTCTTATATCTACCACATTCATCCAAATTTTATAAAATAGACTCTGATGCAATTATTTAAGATAAATATTCTGTAAACTCTAAAATGTTGTATTTAAAATTGTAAAATGTACAATTCGGTAAAAGTATATTTGATGCAAGTGCTTGTATAACATAATCGTTGTGACAATATATATAGTAATATGACTCTTTACTCATTAAGGGAGAAAGCTGGATACGTACCAAAAGTACTAGATTGGAGCTAGGGATCTCTATATATTCTGAATAGTGTATATATTTATACTCTATAGCTACTAAAAGAAGAAAAGCCAATAGTATACCAAAATAGTTAGATTTTCTGTCGAATGAGGAGGGACATTCTGTAAATTACTGTAACATCTCAAGAAAATACATTTTACTAGATTTGTGCTTATATTTTCTCTGAATTTGCACGCAAGAGTAGTACAGCAGAGTTGGTGATGATCATTGATCAGTCGGCCACTCTATTTTCCCATAGATACAACAACATATATAGCTGCAAACATAGAACAAACATGTTGGAAAAAAATGTTTAAAATAATTCAGGAAATGGAGTTTGTAAAATTGGAGTACTACGTATTGTACTGGTGATAAAAATCAGTTTAGAATTTGGTAACTATCAGTAGCAGTACTAGTCTCAAATAATTTTATAAAACTTGGGACATTATCCAATTCCCTGAAATCTCTGAGAGGGCTGGTACAAGTTGTCCGAGTGACACAATACACTTTTACACCATAAAAAATGTTGTGAGACCGGCCTATAGAGTAATGAGGCTCCCATCGTGATCAATGATTTGAGATTGTGTTGTGTAAATTTTGCAATGACCATTTTGTTGTGAAACGAGAATTTCCATTTCTTTTTTTTTTTTTTTTTTTTTTTGAACAACAAACGAGAATTTTCATAGTATATAAGTTTGTTGTATCATTGTAGGACTCATGGTCTAATCATATATAATCAATTGTGTAAGATGTGTTGCGTTCATTTTGTTGAGCATATAGAAATTTTCTATATCATAATCAATGGTGTAAGATGTATCGTATCCATTTTGTTGTGGACCTATGCTAGCTACAACCATTGTAGTACGTAGTTAGTAGTATTTCCCAAATTAAACTCGAAGTATTACATTTTTACATTATTGATCAGCTAAGTCCTGCACCAACAACATAAGAAAAAAAAAGAGAAGAGAAGAGCATCTAAACAAGGATGAAGGGTATTGGACAGACACAAACAGTTGAGCACGATGAACTGTACGGACTACAAGAAACCTATATAAATATAGGTAGGTCAAGAGCCCTAATTGGGTGTCATTATTATTATGAGATATATATAGGACACTGGTCCAATATTGGAAGCTAAGGGTTGGTACTGTTTTATAATAGGGGGAATGAGGCTCAAAAGTAGTGGATTTTGGCCACCTATATGTCTTAGGTATTACTTTGAAATTATGTTATTAAATAGGGTAATTCTTACATGGTCATTTTATTTGTGGAGTTGTACTATATGGATCTATCTAGACCATACATTTTGAATTTGATTTAAAACTGTGTGGTCTAGATTGATCCACTTGTATCCACTTCAGAAATAGAATGACTAGGGAAGAATTTCCCTATTAAATATATGCAAAAGTAGTAATTATGGGACTTGCCTATATATATATGTTCATCCTGTCGGAAATAACCCTAATTAGCTACTCTTTCTATTACATTTAGGTAAAGGTAAAGGTAAAGGTGCTCCATAATTTTTCTCTTTATGTGAGGGGCTTTTATGATAACTGTTTTCTACATAAAGGGAATAATGTTTGGTTAAACCAACGGGGTTTGGTTGGAAGAGACTCTGGTCGTTTGAGCAAGATGTCTCGAGTTCGATTATTTAAGGATGCAACTAACTTTGTTGGGAAATGTTCCGACCTTTGGTTTATACCCGACAGTACATTGGAGTTTTACTCTCAAACAAACGTTTGAGGATAATTTGCAAAAGAAAAAACAAAAAGCTTAACATACCTGTCCTCAGCCCTCTACTTACCTTAGTCATAATGCTCGTTTAAGGTGAATGTTACTGGATTTCGTCTTTCTCCCATTAATTTTGTGAAACATTTTATGCGTTTTATTGTACTTTTGATTTTAACGTATCTCCAATTAAATATAAATAATGAATATTGATTTTGTAATTTATTTTGTTGCTAAATTACTACAATATTGGATGATAGCCAATTGTAGCCTGCAGGACCATTTCTCTCTTTCCCTTCATCTCAACTCTTCTCTCTCTCTCTCTATAGGGGACATGTACCCTTGATCATTATTCACAAGGAAATTAATGGAAACATTGCTATAATAATAATAATAATAATAATAATAATAATAATAATAATAATAATAATAATAATAATAATAATAATAAAGAAATCCAAACATCAAACAATCGACACCAGGGCCGGCCCTGGCCTTTTTTGGGCCTAAGGCCAAGTCGTCGAATTAGGTTTTTTAGTTCGAAGTTACATAATCGATTCGAATTAGGCGCAATAAAATTTTTTTGGGCATTTATCGATTCGAGTGAAAAAAATTGGGCCTTTATATCAAATTGGATTGAATTAGATCTACTCATAATTGTTTTTTTCATTTTTTTTTCTTTTAATAAAACATGTAATGTTAGGCCGCCGACACCGTAGTGCCTAAGATCACCGCCGCCTCCGCCTTCAAGGTGGGCAGCCCTGATCGACACCAAACAATAGGTGGTCAGTTCATGATGGTTCTTATATAGATCACCGCCCCCACTAATTATTATTTTTCCGCCTTCAAGGTGGGCAGCCCTGATCGACACCAAACAATAATTATCTACCAAAGGTGGTCAGTTCATGAATGGTTCATATAGGTTATATATATGTATTCAGTTTTGCATGTCCCTAACGAGCTAACCCCACTAATTATTATTTTTTTGAACAACTTCTTTTATATATATGTATATATATATAATACAAAATTACTTCCCGATTTTCTTTGCTAACAGAAAGCATAAGCGGCACGAATCAAAGCGAAATCCATTTAAATCAAAGATAATAAATGATAGATAAACGAACCGATAAGGAAAGAATGCACTTTGTCATGAAATAGATTCAAATCCTTCAAGTCGAGCCTAAATCATAAACCAATGGCACAAAATCAGGCGAGCAAATGGATTCAAAGCGAAGAATAATAAATGACATAATACGGCATTAACTCGGAAAGATAGCACTGTTTTGGGGTCGATCGCAAGTCAAAGAACCGCACTTTTAATGGCTCGTATTAGTCACCAATTTGAATGAAAGCGGCGAGCTTTCATATTCACGTACCTTCAATAGCTCGTATCTTCCATATCTTGAATTAACTTAGAAAAGATGGCTTATTTTGCAATTCGACACAATCATCATGAAATCGGGTGATGAAATCCCGATTTCATTATTTTCTCAAAGACAGCTTCAAATCAAAGCGGACTTTCCAATTTATCATATCCTGGAACCGAAATCGACTCAATCCACCGCAATCTATGTAACAGAGAAAAGAAATACCTCGCAATCTAGTTTTTGGTGACAAGTGATCGGAAATGGAAGCATAAGCAAGCATAAATACACAGTGACCATCACACACATGATGTATGCACATATGCACATGAACACACACGTTAAACCATCCATAACTTACCTCTACAGCTTTACCATAGCTAGGAAAAGCTTCCGCCCAGTTGCTTTAATCAGTTTTATAGTCAAACCTGCGCAAATTAAAAACGGGTCGTAATCCCATTCACGAATTTCACTATCATTTATAGTGGGAATACAATGAAGAACAACGAAGACAAAGGCATCCATGTACCTTCAATAAAAATATTCATAGTCGACATAGAGCAAATGCATTTAGCATTTAGGGAAGTTGTGCACTCAATCCACGTTGCTTGAATTAGCTCTAAGCATACTACCAAACTTGTTACACAACGCCGTTAAAATAAAAGATGGAACCATGAGAATAACAAAAATAACAATATCAATAAATACAAATAATTACCTATCTCCACCAAAAGATTAACCTAATGGATGAAAAAAACCACAAACTCCTTATGATAAATGTATCGAATCTACGAATTACTATATCTTTGATTGAAAATAATCATCATCAATATGCATGCGTTTATAAATTCAAAATACTAAGAAAAAATATTTAATCATGTTATGTTATCAAAGAGTGTGTTACAATAATTTTCAGATGAGGAGGAAGGAGAGAGGAAGAAACTGACACTATTGTTTGAATTTTATCTAATCTAAAAGAGATAATAAGACATGTTGTGTCTCATTAACTCTAAACCCTAATCCGTTTTTCAAAAAATACTAAGAAAAAAATACATAAGATTATTTTGTATAATTATTGATACTATAATATATTTTATGTGAAATAAATACTTAATAAATTATGTATTGATTAATATTGTTATTTATAAAATTTTACTTGTGTCAATTTTAGATGTTTCAATAATAAATACAAATAATTACCTATCTCCTCCAAAAGATTAACCTAACAGATGGAACTCATTTTATATACTTCAATATGCCATCTCAAACATAGGCCTATGTTTTCCAACACTGGAAATGATATAAATGAGGCAATAATGTTTATGTAACGGTTTGAAGTGAACTCAAGACCTTATGATGTGATCATACGATGTTGTATTACCATACCGAGGTGGGTAGGTTGTGTAACATGAGTGGTAAGGTAAGATTGGGTATAATAGGGTAGATGAATAGGGTAGGGTAGATTGGGTGGTGAGGTAACGTGGATAGGGTAGGGTAAGACATGAGTGGTAGGTAAGTTAAGGTTATGTGGTAGATAGCTACGTACCACATAAGCTGGGGTACTCTATGGTAGTGGAGTACGTGTAAGGTAAAGTGGATGGAGAGGTATAGGTGTGGTGGGGTAGGGCTATCCTACCTTACCCAACTAACCCTACCCTACCACCCATCCTACGTTACCTTATCTTACGCACCTACACACACCCCTACAGTCTTGATATGATTCCCATTGAAGAAAACTTTATGAAATTTAGCTATAGTCTTTTATTTATTTTTAGTTATATTTTATTATCTCATATTGATTAATTAATCTTTTATTTTTGTTATTATTTTTATTTATAGTTATTTTGTCCCACATTCTTAAATTAAGAATTGGTTTGAGCCTCAGAAATTTATATAAAAGACATTTGTAGTCATTGTAATGATCAGACAAATCTTGAGATATATATTATATTTGAAGCTTTAAGCTTTGGTGAGTTTTCTCACGTTGGTGCTTGGTAGATTCCAACACCATTGTTTGGTGGATTCCAAACGGGACTTATCGAGGTTGTGAGCGAACCTTATAGGTGTCCATTTATACCAAGGTTTTTGGCTACGGGTTAGCCAAGGGTCGCGGTGCTCGTCGTATTGGTGCCATCAGTCAAGTCCTCGGGCATTTTCAGATCTGTTTCGACTACGGACATCAGTTGGTATCAGAGCTAGACACTGACGGTATCCAAATATCCTTTTTAATTTCTCTTTTTTTTTCCTTTTCGTTCTTTACTGCAATCCCTTTGTTCAATTCATCTTTCGTTGTTTTCCTTTTCTTATTTTAAAAAAAAAAAAACTTTTCCAGTTGTTGATCCGCAGCCGACTTTGACAATTGTTTCCCTGTTTGCTTTTTTTTTTTCTTTCTTTCTTTCTTTTTTCTGATTGGTTTAAAAATTATATTTAAAAAAAAAAAAAGACCATAGCCTGGTATTGCCGAGAGAATAACATCCACCTGTGATTTCTAGTACACCTCTAAAAAAAAAATCATACGAATATTCTTGTTTGGACATTCTGGATACTTGCCGTGTGCTTCCTACTGATGAATTTAAATCTTGAGTAATGTCAAAGGAGAGTCCTATGGATGTCTATTTTCGGAATTTTGATGATATGATGAATTGAAATTTGGAGAAAATAGAACAACGTTTTGATGATATGATGGAAGAGATGAAGAATATGTTAAAGAGAGTAACTGAGCAATCTAACCGTGGTGGTATAGATAACCGCAGTGGTAGAAGTATTCATAACCATGATACTACAAATGTGCAATCTAACCGTGGTGGTATAGATAACCGCAGTGGTAGAAGTATTCGTAACCGTGATACTACAAATGTTAAGAAAACTTCTACAGAGCTATTTTCTGTTTTGTCGGTCATTGTAAAGGGAGTGGCTATCACTATTATGATTGCCCTGATTTATTGCAAGAACTACGTAGAATCGACGAGGAAGCTCGTTTGAAACGTGAATTAGCAAGAGAAAAAGACTTGGTTGAAGCGAAAAACAAAGAGATTGTTAACACTCGAGAAGAAGAGTTAAAAAACAATGAAGATAAGAGTGTGGCGGAGATACATGTTGCAACCGTGTGTGATGTTGAGAAGAATGAGGATATCGCATTAGTGGTGGAGAAAATCGAGACATATGAAGACGTTGGTCCTATTTCACCGACTCCTTGCTCGAGTTCTACTTTGTTTTCTTTGCAGATACATGATGATCATCCAGTTGAGGAGAAAACTGGGTAATTTGATCTACCCACTCATGACCATACTTGCCTATGGATGTTCTTGTTCCGGTAGACATTGGTGGGAAACCAGAACACACTTTCATTGATCCTTTTGCGGTGTATTGTGCTTTTGTTCCAGATTCTCATACCTTTGATTATGTTGCTTCTCCAAAGAACATTATTTGCCTTGAGCACTCACAACATTGCTACTCATTGGCTTCTTTGGTGATGTATTCGTCATCAGCTCGACGTTCTAGTGGTTTGAAGCCGTCTTTACGTCTTGTATTCGATCTGGGCATATCATTGGTGTTCGTTGTTGATTCGGCCTATTTTGTCCTTGTTGCTGCGTTTAGCGACATCCTTTTGATTCGAGGTCGAATCCTTTCGGAGCCGGGAGGGAATGATATGATTCCCATTGAAGAAAAACTTTATGAAATTTAGCTAGTTATATTTTATTGTCCCACATTGATTAATTAGTCTTTTATTTTAATTATTATTTTTTATTTATAGTTATTTTGTCCTACATTGCTAAATTAGCAATTGGTCTTGGAGTCTGTAGCCTATATAAAGGCATTTAGAGCCATTGTAATGATCAGACAAATTTTGAGATATATATTCTATTTGAAGCTTTAAGCTTTGGAGAGTTTTCTCACGTTGGTGCTTGGTGGATTCCAACACCGTTGTTTGGTGGATTCCAAACGGGACTTATCGAGGCTGTGAGCGAACCTTGTTGGTGTCCATTTATACCAAGGTTTTTGGCTACGGGTTAGACAAGGGTCGCGGTGCTCGTCGTATTGGTGCCATCAGTCAAGCCCTCGGGCATTTTCGGATCTGTTTCGACTACGGATCACATCACTACCCCTACCGCCCCACGTTACCTCTCACCACTCACCATCACTCGTGTGCTACATATAATGGAATTTGTTCCATTCTAGCCTTTATCCTTCCTATCCAATAATACAAATACCGTCTATTTACCCACCACGAATTCAATTCCTGACTCCGTGCTTGCTTACGATCACTAGCAACATTAGAGCAACATAGTAGTTCCCTTTATAATTTTGGCATTGAGTGCCATCATGATGGAAATTTTTTTCTGTGGTACGTGTCTCCACATCGTGCAGAGACACCGATTTACACTTTAAAACACCTCGTTTTAAAGAGTTTCAAGTGTTTTGGTTATTTACACTTCAAAACAAGGGTGCTTTGAAGTATTAATTAGTGTCGCTGCACGGTTTAGAGACACCACAGAAAAATTTCCCAACATTAACATATGCACGTATTAAGAAAAGAAAAAAAAGATGGAGTCCCAAATGGCCCCCACTGGCCCATTCATAGAACTTCATGAAGGATGTTAATTGATGATTATGCATCAGTGGTTTAGTTTACAAGATGATGTATGTACATCTTTTTTTTCCTGATGGAAGTCGATTGATCCACGGAATCGAACTCCCCCACCTCCCTTAACAACAAAACTGCCACTACAAACCGCTACTTTTTTACTCCTAAACTATGTCCATTGGGGTTAAATTCTATAGACCATTCCATACATTTCTAGCAAATGCATTAGGAAGAGTAATAAAATAAAAGAAGGAAAAAACAAAGATCATACAAGTTTTTCAAACAATCTATTCTACACACAAGCAAGGACCACTTGGGACATCCTTAAACTAGAATATGTTTTGAAGGAAAAAACAAAGGAGATTTATTAGGTATGAAAATGATATACGTTAAAGATGGTTGCAGCTGATAAACTAGCTAGCTAGCTTCATAAATCACCAATTAATGGCACAATAAATCATTGCGCACACTCAGTGTCACACACACACACACACACTCTATTTTACTGTACTTTCACAGTAAAAAAGAATATTTACCAAGTTATTTTATTACCACAATCACAAGATTTATACACAAAGATTCAGGGGAAATACATTACTCAAACATGAATTTACACATAAAAACCCTGGACTTTTAGATGTTAACATTAAATTCACATACATTTCTAGGGTTCTTACATGTTAATTGATGTTTCCGCACTGTGTAGCACAGTGTAGAGACACCAGAGAAAAAAATTCCCAGATTCAGGTCGCCGCTGCGATCTTTCTGTGGTTTGTCACTGCCAAAAGGAGCCTTCATATTCATGCTGCAATGATAATTTATTAGAGAAAAAAAAATCAAAATGCTAAAAAGAGAATGAAAATCTGAATTCAATTAGCTATGAAATTAGAGGACTTTGTAGATGCACTATTACAAATAGATTTTATGGGAAATTAGGGATAAGGACACAGGAATATTTTTAAGTAACAGGATATCTACATATTTTTTATAGGAGGAAGACACAATCAGATAATTTTTATAAATGAAGAATGACAAACAGTGAATCCTTAAATCGGTGAATCTCTCCGTGAATCCCGAAATCGGTGAATTTAACGACAGTGAATTTTGACATGATGAATCCTTAAAATCAGTGAATTTCGACAAATTTTGAAAATTAGTGAATTTTGACAGTGAATTTCGAACACAAGTGAATTTCGACAGTGAATAAATAGTTGTCATTTATGCAAATGTTTTAAAAGACTGTCTTTCTACTCAATTGATGAAATATTTATGTCCTTCTCCCTAGATTTTATACTACAACCAACCGTGGTATCAATTGTAATGCATTGTGACCAGATATTACTACTTTCTTTCACCATACACGCGTCTAGCATGTGAAAAAGATGTGATACACGTCATTTGATTTAACGTGTCGAATTGAATAAAAAAGTTCACACTATTAAATGGATCTATTGGAGAGCTCCCGTTAGATGAGTGTCACGTATATATGCAAAAACAAATTAATGTTTTTCTTTTGAGATAAAGATTATTATATATGCATACCTCTGTAGGAATTTCTTCATTTTCCTCATAGTTGTAGAATGCAGGTGTGTTCCAATTGCTTGAGATTAACAAAGAGCTGAGATTGTCAACCTCTTGCATCCCTTGATATTGTAGAAGGGGAGTGATATTATTTGCATTTTGAGTCCTCCAAATTTCTTCTCCTTTTCCAAATTTACCCAAAGATTCAATCTTTGATTGATCTAGCACTTTTTTCTTCTCCATTGTCCTTCTTCTTGCTCTTTCCCTTGCAATCTTTCTTGTTTCTTTTGCAAGTGGATCGAATGTTGTACGGCGAGCACGCCGTACAACATTCTTCTCTTTTACACCGTTGATCATTCGTGGGTCCTCGTCTATGTACTCTGATTGATGAGTGACTCCGGATGACATCACTTCGCATTCGGAAGTCGAAGAAATGCTATTTGTAATACCATTAGTACTACAAGTACGCTTTTCTTGAGGCTTTTCCAAGTCTTTTATGATCCTTTCAATGGCTGAGTTTGATTGTGTTAGCAACCATTCAATGGTTTTGCTAGCTTTATCAAAACCTAACAGATCTTGAAGCCCGAAAAACTTACGCGCAACCGGAACGGAAAGCCTCATTCTTCTGTCTCTAGTGCCATGAGCTGTAGTGATCTTGCTATGCCTATCTGTTTTTGAACCCTTTCTTCTTGTATCTTTTGTCTGTTGATTCGTTGTGGGTTCTTCTTGTATGATTTCAAGATCTTTCATGTTGATTTCTGTCTGAAAATCCGCAGTTTTCGAAGGTTGTTGATAGAAAAGATCATGTAGTTGCTGCCATGTTAGCTCATACATTGCATCTTCATATTGTAACAAGCTTGAAGGTGAAGAAAAATTATCAAGATTGGAACATTCTTGATTTTCATTGTTAAATAAAGGGCTATATTGATAAGAATGATCATCTAATGGTACATTTTGCATAGTGTTGATGGTGAAAGGATACATCTTAATCAGATTGATGACTGTTCTTCAATAAATGAAGAAAGCAACCCTAAGCTCTATATGTTGGACTGTTGTGCTTTAGGTTTCTCATTTAATATATAGGGTTTGAACTTGGAATAAGAAAGAACACTCTATATAGTGTTTCTTGAATCTGGGTATGGCTAGCTTCAGGTTTTGGCACATGGAGTGAGGTGTTGATGTATGAGTGAATTTGAGAAAAAATTAAGGGTCTTGAATTCAATTCACACTAGGGTAAATAACTGACCAAGAAAAAGGATTTTGACATGAATAATGTGAAGGACAGGCTGTGGTATGAGACACACAGAGAGAGAAAGAGGTGAACTTTGCATACATTGTATGTGTTGTTATATAGCTGAAAAAGAACATAATATAAGTGATTTAATTTAGAAAAATGCTATTCCCACAACAGTTTTAAACCAACAGTTGTATTATAATGAATGACACAACACACTTTTAGATTCTTCATTATGAGAAACGTTACTACCAGACTGTTGTGTCACAACAAGTGGCACAAAGACGTAAGTAGGGGGTGTCTTGGGGGGCTTAGCCCATCTAAGTTTTATTTTCGGTACACGAAAAAACCTACATATATAATATTCTAGTCCAACAGTAAGTGGTTTTAATCCAACCCACCAACCACACAAATACAGTCCACTAGCCAACGCAAGCATCTCTTAGTTCTGTCATTGAAGTGACACAACACACTTCGACACCATTGATAATGATTTAGGAATTATTGATCATGATGTAGTTCACCATAGCAAGGGTAAAAAATCGTGTTATGTCAGATGACACAATTCTTATGACAAAACCGTTGTGTAGTAGTAGCATTTGTCATTGATTATAGTGAATCTTGTATCAATCAATGAGTCCTAAATCGTGTTCAGTGATGTAAAAAAGTGTGTTGTGTTAGCTATTGTGGCAGTATCATTTTCTTAAGGATTAATCTAAGGCGCAATCCTAACTTTAAACAAAAAGTTTTTCTAGTACTTGAATAATTGTAGTTTTGGGCCATGAAAAGGACAGGAAAAGAAAGTTTTGGAGCATCAATATACTCCAACTTTTTCATCACGTGAATGGAGTAGGTCTTGAAGTTGACACCAAATGAGTTGCACCAAAGAGAACTAATAATCAAGATTGCATTAAGCACTTTGGGTTTGGATTAAGTTAAATCCCACTTTTTAGTCTGTTTTTTCACTTTTAAAGAGATGGAAAATAGGAGGGTTTCCCTTAAAAATCTTATAACCCTTAGGAACACTTTCCATTCAACATCATCATCAAGGCTAAATAGGGAAGTTTCCTATCCTTATGTACATATATATAATCACATGGGAATGTACCTTTGATTGAAATAGTATCCTCATTCAATGGTGCATAGCCTTGACCAACGCGTAATTTTTCCATGGTGTCTTCATACGGTCGGAGACAATACTTTACACATACAATCCTAGGGGTTAACTTTTTCGGTATATATATTTAGCATTTACCCTTAAAATCCTAGGGTTTCTACGTGCATATCATGTTGTCTTCACATCGTGTAAAGTCACAACCTAATTTTTTTCCTCGGTGAATGCTTCCACTAACAAGAACGGATAATGTATGCATGTATACTTTCCACGATCCGTGAAATGAAACAAAAATGCTACTGTCACAAAGATATAACATACCAAGTGCAACAACAAGCGCGCGTATATAGTAAAATATTCCAAAGCATTGTGTGTGTGTGTGTGCGGGGGGGGGGGGGGGGGGGAGGGGGGGGGGGGGGGGGCGTAACTAAGATTTGTGCGATGCTTTGCTATGTCCCATGTTTCTTGCTATGCTTTGTGACACCCTCGTGATGCTATGCTATGCTTAGCTATACTGGTTGTGACTTTCATTAATGTGACATTTCGTTGCAACAGTAACAAGACTCGAAATACAGGACTATATATAAGGTAATTTACCAACCTCACTACACCTTTTGTCCTCCTTGAAGCTCCAAATCACATGTACAAACCTAGAGGGAAATATATATAATTTACTTTGAAGCTAGATGCAATAACTGAAAGCCAATGCTTATTTTGACTGGGGATTGACTTCAAGTCCCTTTCAATTAAGAGATTACCTCTCCTAGTTTCTCTCTCCAATTTATGCTAAAAAAAAGGAGCAGTGCACTAAAATGATGAACATAAAACCTACTGATAGTCCACTTCTTGTGGCTGTGATTGTATGTTTTAATTTCTAATAGCTAGATAAAAAATGTGTAGTTTAAGATCGTTTTTAGTGTACAATCATGTGCATCTTTTGTGGGCATGTATCATTGTTGTTATTGCTCATACGTGGCTTCCAATTTAGTCTAGGGTGCAAAAACCCTCATATGTGAGATTGGATGCATTATATAGTACGTAGTAATAAGAATAATACTATTGTCATAATTATTTCGATACAAGAAGGAAGCACTTGCAATCATAAGATAACGTTTAATGTTGGCTTTATGTATGTAGAGTTTTAGTAATAACTCTATCATTTTCTGATAACATATGTGATCACATGATGTGGAAGTAGAACTGTACGATCGATCTCACATTGAAAATGTGAGAGAAAGATTATCAAGATATAAAGTTGAGACATAATATATTTGGTAACTTAGGCTAACCATTTTAGGCCAAGCAATGACGATAAGTCTGAGTAGTTAATGGATTCATTATGGTTCAGGTAGCTAGCACCGATAGACCCGGAGTTTTGGGCATTGCATGTGATATCAGAGTCGACTATCAGACGAAATTAAGTGTGTCACACCGTGAGGTAAGGTTGGTACACCGTGAGAGACGGTGGGTGCCTCATCTGGTATGGTCCTAGTGAGGACGTACGCTGGCCGGAGCATGTAATTAATATCCCACATTGAAAAACGATGAGTTTGAGCGGTTAATTACTAGATTCATTATGCCTCAAGTAGCGATATTAGACTCAGAGTTCTGGGGCGCACGTTACAAAGACAACTCATGATGTGATGGTGACACCTTTCTTTAAAATACATAATACTTCACGAGATGTTCTCCTGCCATATCACGTTATGACATTCTTGATGTGATGCTTGTCACGGTAGCATTACTAAGCATAATAAGGACATTGTCGATTAAAAGATTCTCATTGTTGAACTACCATCTCTCTCAAAAGTTTAAGCTGATGAGAGGTAGATAATTAACACTTGATAACTATCTCAAACAAGAAAAAAACAAATCAAGTGTTGGACCTCTCTCCCCTATTATAGGCCCACACTTGAGGAAGGGAGACCCAACACTTGGTTTTTTAAGCGCGGTTTAAATCAGGACATTCCGCTCTGATACCACGTTGAACTACCACCTCTCTCAAAAGCTTAAGCTGATGGAGATGTAGATAATTAACATTATATATATCAATACCCATCACACCATCACACCATTTGATTACTTAATTAAGATGTTTGTATATATCAACTAGTCTTAATTTCTTTTCTTTTCTAGAAATAACCCTCAAAAGCTCTTTATGTTCACTACAAGTTAGTCAACAAGGAAGTGGCCAGAAAGTGCTCAGCTCTCTCGTGCTAGTACGTACTTGCCAATCTTGATGTATACAACACACCTTAGTAAAACCCTAGCCCTTTGCTTTTACTCTAATCATATCACCTCATTCATTTTAAAGATTAGTGCTTATTCTTTATGGAATTGGGATTCTCACCCCCCCCCCCCTTTTTTTTTTTTACCATATATGCATGCCGCCCCTTCAACATTTTTAGTTCTAATATCCTATTTAGATTCTTTGTGTTGTTGCTCTCAAGGATTCAGATAACCTTGAAGAAAAAAGGGAGTATGTATGTATACATTTAATGTAGTACATTGAGGATCTTAAATTGGTGTGAACAAACAATATTTTGTAGTACAATGAGGATCATATATTGGTGCCTCTTTGTCATTTCTTCCTTCCTCTTGCCACTTTCTCAAAAAAGAAATTCTAGTAATGCTAGCTATACATATATGCACACAACAATTAAGCCTTATTGGTTCACATAACATATGTTTATACCATTAATTATAATTTAAAAAATGTGAACTCTATATACGGAAATAAGAAATTAACTTGGAAATGTGAAGTTGTGAAATTTGCTTAATTACGTGCTTGCTTCATACTTGATGAATTCTGTGAAGATGTATGTAATGCATTATAAGTGAACGTAGTTATGAGTCATCATATCTGGAGATGAGGCATGAGTTACCTTCGATATTGTTTAATTCTTTACTGGGCATACGCGTGCCCACTCCTTACTTTCTAAGAATAGGAGAAAATGCATGAGATGTATATTGTGACAATTAGAGGATGGAAAGACAAGAAGACGATGGAGATTATTCTTTGCTTTGTGAGTAGTTTCTTCTATGGTAGGAGTTTTTGTTTTTGTTTTTTTTTTTTTTTTTGAACAGCAAGAAATATTATTAATAAAAATCTAGCAAGACGCTAGATAACAAAAGGTTCAGATTACAAAAAAATATTCAAACCGTAGAAAATGCCAATTCACCAAACTAAAAAACAAACAAGACAAACTCAACAACTCCAAGTCGAACAAACTACGATTCAATACCCAACTAGTCATTCTTGTTGCTCAAAGAAAGAGGATTGTTTGTCCAAGTCGTCCAATCGTTGTTGATGCTGCTTTTTCTTGTAGTTATCCACGCGAAACTTCTTCCTTGAATCTCTCCAAATAAATTGTCGGCATTGGAAACTTTGGAGTTAAAAACAACATAGTTTCTATGGTAGGAATTGACTTATATGTTAGTTTTCGATTTTGAGACAAATGTTGTAATTAAATTTGATAAGTTTAAATGAGAATAGAGTTATTTCTAAGCTAAATTGATTTAATGCATTCACGAATTTCGTGACTATAGTTGGGCAAAGACCAGTGTGTCCATTTAGTTTGAGTTGTTTGAGTTGAGACACGTACCGAACAACTCGTGATCTAAAAAATGCTCGGATTTCGATACGGACGTTAAAATTGGTATCAGACACCAGAGTTAGGAAAACTAAGGTGAGGATGTTGATCTAGTGATGATATAAGGTTGTGATACGTAGTGACTTTGAATTCGCAGATGCGTAAGTTGGACGCTCGCTAAGTATTGAAGTGTAACGAGTATTAAGTGAGATTACAATTAGTTTTGAAATGTGTAGCATGGTGGTTAAAAAATAAAATTAAGGTGGATTGAGTTTTGAGAACGAAATTCATTTTAAGGAGGAAGAATGTAATGCTCCATGTTGAAAAGATGATAGAATCATCTCTAAGATATAAGGTTGAGACATAAAGGATTTAATAACTAGAATTGATCATTTTAAGTTAAGCAAGGGTGATAGATTGAAGTATATAGTTGCTGAAGCAATCCCAGTTCTAGGCCTTACATGTCTTTAGATGTACGATTAATTACTTCAAAATGCGATTCAAGGCCGACTCAAGGTATAAGCCACCGAGGCACATGCCTAGGGCTGGCCCCACAAAAATTAAGTAAATCTCTTTTCACACCTAAAACATTTTGTTTTGTTTTCGTCACTTAAAACTTCTAACCCAATTACATGTTGAATATTAGAAGTTTGGATTATCAAATTTCAGTCAAGAGTATCATGTGTAGAGATTGGATCGTTCTATCGGTTATTGGTTGTAGAAAGTAGAAACCACTCGACAACTGACGTAAATCTAATTGGAATGATCATTATTTTATAACCGTCATTCGGTCAAACTAGTGTGGTAGATGTGAAATTATATATGCTTCCATTGAATACTATCCTATGGAAAATTTTGAAGCCGAGATTGCCTACTTGAACGGACCGTCGGATCAGGGGCAGATAGGAAACTGATATTTAGGATAATTTCATTCTTGTTTGATTAGTGTAGTAGATCACCATACATATATTCAGAACAAACTAGATTCTCACATCTATCTAGGCACTAAATGTTCAAATAGTAAGGTGACACCTAATACAACACATGGACCAATAGTAACATGACACACATTATCATTATCTTAACACCCCTTCTCAAACTAAATGTGGTAAACTTTCAACATTCAATTTGTTTCTGAATGGAAGAAATTTGACACCAGATAGAGCCTTTGTAAAGATGTCTACTGGCTGGTCACATGTGGACATATGCTTCACATCAAGTTCGCCTTCCAGAACTTGATTCTGACATAGTGAACATCAATCTCTATGTGTTTTGTTTTAGAATGATGGACTGGATTTTGAGCCAAGGACTCAGCACCTGTGTTGTCACACTAAATAACTAGTTTCTTGATGACTCTGATTCCAAGTTTGGATAATAGAGACTTCAGCCAAGTTACATTAGTAGCAGCATGTGCCAAACTTCTGTACTTAAATTATGTACTGGATCTTGAGACAACTTGTTATTTCTTTGAGTGCCATGTTAGGAACATTTTATTGTTTTGATGATGGCCATACTAGCTGTTATAGCAAGCCTGAAATAAGTCTAATGAGTTAGAAATGGATGTATAATTTTTTCTTAGAGTATGCCTTTTTGTATAAGTTCAGTCAGACAAGCACTGTACTAGACTGGTAGGGCTCAATCTTCAGAGGAGAAGAGTGGATTAAGAGATTATACCATCCTGAACCAATATAAGTTTTTGTGTTCATTTACTTACAGCATCTTACTTTACAGTATTTACTTTCAGCAATTTATTTACTTATGTGTGCTTGGCTAACCACTTTGAAATTAAGTTTGGAAGGGTTTTATCCGCTGCCCAAAAGTTTTCGTTTTAGAAATGTTTTTGAAACTCCAATATAGATCGGAGCAGTGTTCCTAGTATCAGAATCTGTTCAGATCTGATTTCTGGTAACAAGGAGATCACATATTTTCAAAGTAGTTATTCAAGCCTATATATATATATATATACTCTATCTGTGATAATGGACTCCTCAAACTTTATGTCTAAAATTCCTATATTTAATGTTAATAATTTTGAGGAATATAAAATAAGAATATTGTCTAATCTTACAGCCGCACATGAGGAAATTCTTGATGTAATCAATGATGGACCAATAATGATCATGACAAAGGCAACGACAGGTCCATATCAAGGAAAGGAAATAGAAAAGCCAAAGAAGGATTGGACCAAAGATGACAGGAGAAGAGCAAATCTTGATTTGTTGCAAAAAAACATGATCATGAAGACTCTAGACAACAATATGTTCATGAGGATCAAGGACTGCAAAACAGCAAAAGAGATGTGGAAGAAATTGGCACTTGTCAATGAAGGATCAGAGGCAATCAAAGAAAACAAATTATCTGTTGCAAAACAGAAATTTGAAAACTTCAAAATGGACTAGTGAATCTGTTGATTAAATGGACATCAGATTCTCAAGTATCATCAGTGAACTGCAACAACCAGGACATACATATCCCCAAAAGGAAGTTTGCTTGAAGATCTTGAGAAGCCTATCTGAAAAATGGAAGATCATAACATCATTACTTAAAGGCACATTGGATCTTGCAAACACTGACACTCTGACCTTAATGTCACAACTAAAGGCTCATGAATTTGAGCTAAACGGTGAAGATGGTGCACCAGCAGAGCCACACTCGGCCAGTGCACTGGTGGCACCCCAGCAAAGCAAAGCAGCTGATCCAACCAGCAAAGAGACCCAAGAGCCGAATGAGCAGATTGCATTACTGATTAAAAGATTTGACAGATTCAGTAAAAAGCAGTACAAAGGGACCTCTTCATCCAAAAACAAAACTTCATCCAACAAAGATTTCAAGAAGAAGGATGATGAATACATATGCTTTAACTGCAATAAGAAAGGACACTTCAAAGCTGACTGTCCTGAAGAACAACAAGAAAAGGATGAGGAGAAAAAGAGATACAAATCTCCTGACAAAAAGAAGTACACATCAGATAGGAAGAACAAAAAGGCTTTAAAGGCTGAAACCAGGACAGTAGACAGTGATGCAGCAGAGTCATCTGATAATGACTCAGATGCCAGTGAAGGTTGATGGGAGTCAACTTTATTGTACTGTGGTGTGCAGTTTAACCCCCGGTTATCACTATTCGGGCATGTTTTGGGTAGAATTAGTCCTAATTAAGAGTAATATCGAGAGTTATACGCACGGGGAGTTAAACTTTCATATCGATAGTAAATTCCTCCTTTTTGACGATATTTACCTCTTTTTCCGAACACATTCGTCTTGCGGAATTACGTATGGTGTTTGTTCGTATATGTTATTTCAGGATTTAGGTGTCTCGAAGAGCCGGAAGGCGATATTTTGGAGTGAGAAACATGTTCTTGGCACGAAAGTAGCATGAAAGTGGAGAAAAATCAAGTTTGGAGTGAAATCAAGGCAAACGGGCGTTTCGGCTGAGCAGGAAAACCGAGAAACCGAAAACCAAACCGATCCAAACCGATCCAAACCAATTTGACCCAAACCGATACAAACCGAATTTTTCGGTTTGGTTTCAAACCGAACTGAAATGTATTGGTTTGGTTTCGGTTTTTTTTTTATTTTAAACCAATCCAAACCGAACCAGAACGATTATTATATATATATATATATATATATATATATATATATATATATATATAAATATATATTATATTTTAAACCAATCCAAACCGTTCTTATTTTTTGGGTTTTATGATATATGCAAACCGAACCGAACCCCAAACCGAACAACCATTTAATAGATAAACTGGTTCAAACCGAACCCAAACCGAACCCAAACCGAAATTGGTTCAAACCGAACCATTGGTTTTCCAAGTGATTCGGTTCGGTTTGGGGGATGAAATTCCTGACCCAAACCGACCAGCTATAGGCAAAAACCGAACCGAACCGACCCAAACCAGACCAAGCTCAGCCCTCTGTACCCAAACTTGCGTTTGCGGCAAGGTTAAAGCGGAGACTTGACACTTTGGCCAAACTGGCGTTTGTCCAGTTCAAACGAGCGTCCAAATTACCTCCAAACTAGCGTTTGGATGGGTTCAGCTCGAATACTGAGCTCATATTCAACAAACGGGCGTTCAAGACAATCCAAACGGGTGTTTGCCCTCATGACGTGATCTATGAACTAGCGTTTAGGAGAAGCCAAACGCTGGTTCACTCAAGAACAAGCCCTAATCAAGAACCAGATTCCAGGCAAACGGGCGTTTGCCCTCGTCAGCAGCTAATTTTAACCTACACTATAAATACGCAGCCCTATTCTTTCATACGGGCGTTTTTTTTTACCTTAGGCATATTTTGGGCGATTTTGGTGCGGTTTTGGTGTAGGATAAACATACTTTGATCCGTTGATTCCTTAGTTCACATCCTTTGATTCTACATACATTCTATAGCTTAGATTTATGTTTTCGTTCCAAAGGTTCGACTTTTAGAGCAATTATTAAAAAGGGTAAACCCTACCCCCGAGGGTCCCCACTCCCCCTGTCCCACGGGATGAGTGGAGATGTAAATCAAGATCCCCCAGTAGCTCAGAGTCAATGGGCTTACCTTTAACAAGAGGGAATAATTCGCCCCTTATGGGAATCGAACCTCTAACCTCCCGCTAGGCTGCACTTTTAGAGCAATTATTTCTCCAATACTTTGTGGATCTGATTTTCGTCAGTTATATGGTAATGAATACTTTTTCCTTTATTGTTTTAGTTATGATTTCAATCTTTATTTCCGTTATTAGCGTAATCATGAGTAGCTAATCCGTTGTGTAGCCGAATTATGTGAAAGCGAGTGAAAACCCTGAGGGGGGATGAGATAGGGAGTTGTGTAGTGCGTAATATCATGTTTAAACGATTAATCCACGTCCTAAAACTTATTATAACATCTTTGAATTAGAATAGCTATCTAGTTCACTCACACACATCGAACTTATAGATGCATGATAAGCGGATTTTCTACGGTCCGGTCGATCAAGTAAAAACTCGAAACCTTAGCAAAATCTACTTTCTAACCGGCAGTGGACCGGGTCGATTGCAGGATAGTGCTTGAGGAGTCCGAGGTCGAACCCACAGAGATTGGTTTTGAATACCACAATTGACTTAGTGCTCAGTTCAGGTCAAACAGATAGATATGAAGTTACACTATTGTATAAAAGAAAGATTACACTACTCGGAATTCTAAACAATTAAAGGAGGTATGGCCGAACTACGTTTCAGCGGATTACTTTACCCTCAGGAAGATTGCCCCGGGAGTGTGCCTTACTCTACCCTGCCGTCTAACGATAACCCATAGAGCAAACCCCGTATTGGAACTTGACTTGATGACTAGGGCGTCAATCTAGTACACGGGTAGGTGTCAAACTACCTTTCAAGCTCAAAACTTCTACGGTCTCGAAACCCCGTTCCCACACGTCGCCGCAACATACATTTATAAGCTAAGTGTGTGCAATGGTGAACTAGGTGATCAATCTAGCTCAAAAATGATTCAAACAAGTTTCGAGAAATGGATTATTAATTAGAACGTTTATTTACGCACTACACTACCTCCCGGTTCATCAATCTAACGGCGTTTCACCCGCCTTCACATAGTTCAACTATACAAGGAATCTAGCTACTCATAATCGAATCTAAGCAATAAAAACGGAAGAAAAACATCACAACAACAATAGAATAACAAAAGAACATACTTACTTTACTCAACTTGAAGGAGATGCCAAATGTGCTTACAAAAGATCGAATTTTTGTCAAGTGAAAAGTTACGGATCGAAGCTAAAAGTTAGTAGATCAAAGAGGGGATTGAAAGAGGATTCTAATGATATACAACACTTAGTCTAGCTCTAAAAGACGAAGAAAATCGCCCAAAATCTCCAAAACTATCTAATATTATCGCCCCTTCTTTTTCTACTTGGCTGCTGTGAGAAAATGAGCAGCCTTATATAGAAAAGCCTCTGTCCGTCCGGATGTCCTCAATGTCCGGCCGGACTGTTCTTGATTCTCCAGGTGTCCGGACGGATGCATAGATGTCCGTCCGGATGACATGCTCTTGTCCGTCCGGATGCTTCCTCTGTCCGTCCGGATGATTCTCTGTCCGTCCGGATGGGTTCTTCATCAAATTTTTCTCAAAAACCAGTGAGTTAGCCGTCCGGACACAACACCCTTGTCCGTCCGGACAGCCATTTGTAGCCACAATCTTCACTTTTCCACCTTCAACCTCCGTGTTTCGCCTCGGACACGTCTAAACTTCATACTGCTCGTCTTTCAAGCTCTCGAGACACCCTAGTCCTGCATCCATATGAAAACAACACGAAAACGCATAACCCCGCAAACTACGGGTGCTCGGGAAAAACGAGTATAAAATGCTAAAATAAGGTCGAGTTTACGGAAAACCGACAGTCACTCGCCGTGCAATAAATCCTCATTTAATACTCAAGATAGGGTCTAAACTCACCCAAAACATGCCAGAAATGTGATAATCGTGGGTTGAACTGTACAGAAATGTACTGTAAAGTTGGTTCCCATCAATGCATTTTGCGGTGAGATGTGGGAAAATGGGTTTTGGGATCGTTGCGTAGATTCGGCCTAGTTGTTAGGACCGTTTCCAATACAGAGGTTTGTCATCGTTGTTCGAGCGACTCTAGAGCATAATCATGTTAGGTTAATCAGTTTTCTAAAGGGAGAATTAATTAACTTCACATAGGGTGGTTAGATCGAGTTGTTCAGTCTAATCACTAGAATTAGGAGTTGGCACCCGTGGATGTCGTTAAACTACATTGGATAGGTAGGTCGGATAAGACACGCTCCCGGTTAAGTCTTTCCTAAGGGGTAAAAGTAACTCGTGGGATCATAGTTCGGCTATACCCTTTAATACCTAGAAGTAAACTTGTTAGTATAATCTTTATTTCTGCATTAGTATAATATCTTCCACCATCATTTTGGCCTGAACTAAGTTCTACGTCAGCTTTGGTACTTAGACATTACTCCTTGTGGATTTGACCTTGTGACCACTATACTCCCGTTGACCCGATACTCTGTCGGTGAAAGTTAGCTGTTAAGTATTTTGCTATCAAAGGCACCAGCTCAGACAATGACAATGCATGCCTATGTCTGATGGCAAAAGAAATTGAAGAAACAAAGGTACTATCTAGTGCATCCTCTTCTAGTACATCTACATCTGACTCTGCACAATCTTTCATTTCCCCTCTGAACTCTACAAGTTTGATTCAAAATCTTATGAGCTGATTTGAAGAGATTCAATCAAATCATGAAAGTTTGGAACAAGAATGTGAGAATCTAAGGAAGGAAAATGAAAGATTAAAAAGAGTACTGGATATGCAAAAATCTCACTTAACTAGTAAAGAAGTTCACTTAGCTGTTCAACAAACAGCAGATGGTCAAACAATTGATGTTAACAGACCAGCAAAGGAAACTACCTTGCCAGCAGAGAAGATTTCCGTACCAGCTTAAAACCCTCCAAAAAGATTTGGATCCAGATCATGTCTTGGATACAATAGTCAAGATGAGGAAAGAAACCATGGTCAACATAGATCTGAATTAAGGACCAACATGGACATAAATTCAGAAAATGACAGACTATAGTCTCAACTACTCATCCTGTACCAGTGAAGTCAAAAACTAGTGCAATGAACCAGTAGAGTAAATCATCTTATCCTCAGCCTACTAAAGGCAAAGGTTTACTGAAAGGTAAGGGCAGACTTTACCTTTCAGAAGATGATTGGAATATCACACCCCCAATCTACAGAAGGAGACCAAGTCATAAACAATCCTTTGGATTCAGGAGATACCAGAATAAGACTGGCCCTGGATACAAAAGACAATATGAGAACAGGTCACCTCCTGTATATTGGAGAGTGAAACAAGATGCTGGAATGTCAAAAAGCAAGAAAGTGTATCATAATACTTTTAGTAAACCAATTAGAAGTTATTCTGCCATGCCTTATACATATGAGGTTGATGACTTCAACCTTTCAATGGGAAGATCCTTTGGATATACATTAGGAGTATGAGGCATGACTGCTAATATGTATGAACCCAAACAGTGTTGGGACCTAAGAATATCAGATTTGTTTTGTAGGATGTATAATACATAGACAGTGGATGTTCCAGACACATGACTGGCAATAAAGGATGACTGGCTGAATTCAATGCTCTTGATGGACCAAAAGTCACCTTTGGAGGCAAAGAAAAACCTGGCAAGATTAAGGGGAAGGCAGCATGTTAAAGAACAACTTGAAAAAAGAATGTGGCATATGTCAAAGGATTGAACTTCAATCTCTTAAGCATTAGCCAATTCTATGACAAAGGCTACAATGTGCACTTCAGCAAAGAAGGTTGCAAAGTAATCCACAACAACACCAACACAGAAGTACTTGCGGGAAAAAGAGAAGACAACATGTATGTGGTGGATTGGAAGACAACAAAAGTAGAGACAAGTCTACTAGTCAAACAGAAGCAATCGCCAAGCTGGATCTGGCACAGAAGACTCAACCATCTGAATTTCAAGACAATAAACAAGCTAGCAAAAAGAAAACTTGTCGAAGGTCTACCTGCAATCACTTAAAGAAAGAAAGCCTATGTGATGCTTGCCAGAAAGGAAAACAAATCAAGATTTCCTTCAATTCAAAGCCACACCAATCAACATCAAGAATTCTACAATATTGCATATGGATCTTTTTGGACCAGTTACACCTGTAACAGTAAGTGGCAAGAAGTATACTCGAGTGGTGGTTGATGACTTTTCAAAATATACATGGACCATATACATGAACAAAAAGAGGGAAATTCTCAAGAAGCTACATGACTTACTCAGAAGACCGCAGAATGAGAAAGAGTTGAATATCATTAAGATCATATCAGATAGAGGAACCGAATTCCTAAATGAAGCAATCAAAACTTATTGTGAAGAAAATGGGGTACTGCATCAACTCTCTACATCAGGAACCCCATAACAAAATAATGTAGCAGAAAGAAGAAACAGAACTCTCAAAGAAGTTGTCAGAACAATGATAGTTTGAGGCAGATCGCCAAAGAGATTTTGGGCGAAGCGAAAGAACACAACATTCTACACACAAAAAGATCTACATCAATAAATATCATAGAAAACACCCTATGAAATATGGAATGGAAGAAAACCTAACATATCTCACTTACATATGTTTGGATCTAAACGTTTTGTCTTAAACAGGAATCAACTACACGCATTTGATGAGAAAGCTGATAAGGAAATCTTCATGGGATACTCTGCCACCAGCAAATCTTTCATGGTACTAAATAAAAGAACTCTAGTGATTGAATAGTCAATTCATGTGGTGTTTGATGAACCTAACACCAGCTGAGAAGATCTACACACTCAAGAAGATGAAGAGACAAGAAAACATGTATCTGGAACAGTTTACATAGAAGCAGAGACACCAACTGCACTATTGGAAGAAGCAGCTGATGAACATGAAGAAGTACCAGCTGATACACCAGCAGAGGAAGCAACACAAACACAACTCCAACCTGATATCAACTTGCTCAGAGATCATTCAGCTGAGCAAGTCATTGGAGATGTAAATGCAGGTGTCAGAACCAGAAAACAACTAAACATAATATTAACCTGTTTTCTGTCCTAGATTGATCCCAAAACAATAGATGATGCAATTTAAGATGCTGATTAGATTACAGCTATGCAAGAAGATCTCAATGACTTTGAAATAAATGAAGTCTGGGAGCTTGTTGACAGACCAGATTTGGCAAATATCATTGGAACAAAATGGCTATTTAAAAATAAGATGGATAGCAAGGAGCAATTGTCGAAAAACAAGGCAAGACCGCGGTAGCAAAGGGATATTCACACGCAGAAGGCATAGATTATAATGAAACATTTGCACCAGTGGCAAGATTGGAAGCAATCAGATTGTTCCTAGCTTTTGCAGCTCATAAAGATTTCAAAGTCCATCAAATAGATGTAAATAGTGCATTTCTAAATGGACTATTGGAAGAAAGTTTATGCTGAACAACCTCTTGGTTTTCAAGTTAAAGGGAAGGAAGATAAAGTGTACAAGCTCAAGAAGGCACTGTATGGACTCAATCAGACACCTAGAGCCTGGTATGAGACACTCTCACAGTTTTTGGTCAATAATGGATTCATCAAAAGAACCATTGACAAGACACTTTTCAAGCTACAAGATGGATCAAGTACTTTACTTGTCCAAATATATGTGGATGATATCATATTTGGATCAAAAGATGAAAAATTATGTGATAAGTTTGCATATCTGATGAAAAGAAAATTTCAAATGAGCATGATGGGAGAACTCAATTATTTTCTTGGATTACAAGTGAAACAGATGAAAGATGGCATTTTCATAAATCAAGAAAAGTATACAAAGGACTTGATTAACAAGTATGGAATGGATACAAGTGGAACATTAGAAACACCCATGTGTGCAAGAACTATACCTGGGAAAGATGAGAATGGGAAGGATGTTGATCAAAAACTCTACAGAGGGATCATTGGATCTCTACTCTATCTGACTACAAGCAGACTTGATATAGAATTTGTAGTAGGGGTATGTGCAAGATTTCAATTAAACCTAAGCAATCACACTTATTAGTAGCCAAAAGGATAATCAAATATCTGAAACACACAATCAATGTTGGAATTTGGTATCCAAAAGATGGTGGATTCAAGTTGACATCTTATTCAGATTCAGACTATGTTGGATGTAAAGTAGGTAGAAAAAGCACCTCAGGAACTTGTCAGATGCTAGGCAGCAGACTAGTATCATGGTTCAGTAAAAATCAGAATTCCATATCAACTTCAGCACCTAAAGCAGAATATATAGCAGCTGGCAGCTGTTGTGCACAAGTTCTATGGATTAGACAGCAACTAAGAGATTATGGAATAGAAGAAAAGACAATTCCTATCATGTGTGACAAAACAAGTGCAATCTCAATTACAAAGAATCCAATACTTCGCTCAAGAACAAAGCATATTGATGTGAGACATAATTTCATCGAGATCATGTTGAAAAGTGAGATGTAACTCAAGTACATATCACTAAAGATCAATTGGCTAATATATTCACTAAACCACTCGGTCTTGAAAGATTACAGTAAATTAAGGACTCGAATTGGGCATGATTGAATTGGACTAAGTACAATAGCAACTAATCGAGCAATCATATTAGTGACTTCACCAGCTGACTGAACCTTTGCCATTTCGGGTGAGCTCACTTGGCAGGTAAAGCACTGGTACCAGCGAAGTCCACTTAACTAATTGTGAGGAACATTTGTATTGATGAAGAAGCTCAGTAACTGTATCAGCTGAGTAACCAACAAAGTCACTTTGCCATTCAACTTCACTAAGCGAGAAAGAACAAGTGTGAAATGAATAAACAATTTACACACGTGAGAATTAAAGAATTTTGGAGCATTAATTATTGGAGATTACACTCGTGGATTTTATTTTAATCAGACACAAGGATTAAAATATAGGAGTTACTTTTGAATTGATGGAATGACGGCAATTCCTCGATTCCAGTGATTTATCATTACTTACCTCAATCCACTATCCCACTACCCTTGTTTACCGTGATTTATATACACAAAATCATGCCATTAACTCTACTAAATCCTTCCATATTCAATCATGTTCACACTCTCAAATCTTCACTATATAAACAACACTTCACTTTTTTCACAAATCTTTACGCATTCATTGCAAACAAAAACCTCTTTCCAGAAATTTTTGAAGCTTTCTACTCTCAATCTAACATAAATGGCTTCATCTTCCTCAAACAAAAAGTCCGGAAAAGAATATGAGAAATCAATTGTCACTGGGTCATTCTTCGACTTGAACATTATCTCTCTTTATGCGACAATGATTGATTCATAGGCTTAACGGCTAGCAGATGGGTGTATGAACTTAGGGTTGATGACATTTCTCAACCCACCAATCAAAGGGATATGCTATGAGAATCTGATCTCATTCTGGCTCAATGCAAAATTTGTTCCTGGAAAGAAGAATGGAACGCCGGAATCTATCGCTACAACAACGGAAGTGACTTGGTAATCACACCGGGCCTTCTCAGCCTCTGCCTCAAACTCTCAAACACCGGACCAACACATACCAAGGACGTGGAAATAAACACTGATGCATTTTGGCTGGAAATTTGGAAGAATGCTACCTCTGAAAACAAGAAATTTAACTGCCCCAGAGCGGCTCTAAAGAAGCCTTTTGAAGAATTTGGTCATCTAATCATCAAATTCATAGAGGGAAAACTGGGATCTATGCATGGAATGACGGAAGTACGGACAAAGCTAATGGGTATCTTCTATGAAGGAAAGCAGTTCAACTGGGCTGCCTTCATATTCAACAGACTCAAGGAGCACATTCATGGAGAAATAGATGCTGCAAAATTGGAAGCAAAGAAGGGTATTTTATGGGTTAGAAAATCCTATAGAATTCACCTTCAATATATGCTAGATTGTGTGAAGGTGAAACCCATTCACCTGCACAAGCTACATGAAGCAAAGGTGATGTTCACCTATGTGAAAGAAGAGAAAAAAGGATTGCAGACATGAGCTGGCCAGAAAAGAAAACAACCTGAAGGCAGCAGTTTTGGGTTAAGGAGAAGAATCAGATCTCAAACTAGAGAGACTCAAGTCAGGATTTTTCCAAGTAATGAGGAAGCATCCTTGGTGATAAGTGAGGATGAAGAAGATCCAGAGGAAGAAGTCCACTCACCATCCGATGAAGAAGAGGAAGAGGATGATGAAGAGGTCCTTTATACTCCTAAAGAAGAAGAAGAGGAAGAGGGTGATCATCACTTTGATGATCATGAAGTAAAAGATAAATCTGATAACAGTCTGTCACACCTTGATGCTATTCAAAGGAGTGAAGCTGCAAAAGAACAACAGCTGAGTGGATCAACAGAGAGAACTCCACCAACTTACATATTTACTGCAGACATATCACAAGGCATCCCCAACAAAGAGCAAGGGGGAATGTCAGTTGATCAATCTCAAAAATAGTGCATCAAATCTACATCAAGTAATCGAGACCGATCAAGCCATTATGAATCCAATTCACATCCAACTAAAGCAATTGAATCACCTGTCATGCGAGAAGGAATTGCAACCTTGTGTGATAGCCGCTAAGGATTTGTTCTCAGGAGCAGCAGTATGAAAGACCGAGTCATCAAGCTTTTGTAGTCGTGGAGTGACAAATTGAGAATGTGAAGCTTGTGTAGCCAAGGACAATCTTACTATTGTATTGGTGAAAAACAATAGTGGATTCCTCTAATCATCATAGGAGAAGAGAGGATTAAGGGATTACACCACCCTGAATCACTATAAGTTTTTGTGTTCATTTACTTACAGCATCTTACTTTACAGTATTTACTTTCATCAATTTATTTACTTGTGTGTGCTTGGCTAGCCACTTTGAAATTAAGTTTGGAAGGGTTTTATCCGCTGTCCAAAAGATTTTGTTCTAGAAAAGTTTTTGAAACTCCAATATAGTCATTCACCCCCTCTGACTATATTTTCACCCTTAGTGCTTGCCAATGAACATCTCTCGGATCATGCATAAAATGGTTGAGGGAGTTAACCACATATGCAATGTCTGGCTTGGTGAAAGTCATATACTGCAATGCTCCAATAGTATTTATATAAGGTAGGATTTGACATTGGAATCCCTTCATCTGGTTCAAAGATTTTTCCAGTCACCGTTGGTGTTAGAACTGGTTTCAGGTTGTTCATTCCTAACATGTCCAGCAATTGTTGGCCATACATATTCTGACTGAGAAATAAACCATCAGAACTTCTGGTTTCCTGCATCCCTAAGAACTGATTTACCCCCTAGCTCTTTCAAAGGAAATCTGGAAGTAATCTGATAAAATTATGTATATACTGCTCAGAATTCCCAGTGATAGGGAAATCATCAACATAAACCAGAATGGACAATGTAACATTCCCTTCTTTTAGTATAAATAGGGATGTATCTGAAACTGTATGATTAAAACCCCATGTCAATAGTTGTGTTCTTAGTTCTTCAAACCAGGCCCTAGGTGCCTGCTTTAGACCATACAAGGCTTTCTTCAACTTGCACACATAGTCAGGTTTGATTGAGTTGACAAAACCTGCTGGTTGAGGCATATAGACACATTCTTGAAGTTTCCCATTCAAAAAGGCAGTGTTGATATCTACCTGTTTGATAGGCCAATTATTTGTCACAGCAACTACAAGAAACACTCGATGGTACCAAATTTTGGCAACTAGACTAAAAGTTTCTTGATAGTCGGCCCCATCTTGTGTCGTGAGTACCCTTTGGCCACAAGCCCAACCTTGTACTTCAAAAAACAGAACCATCTGGTTTATGTTCGATCTTGAAGATCCATTTATTTCCAACTAGATGTTGATGAGGTGAATGAGGACAATTTCCCATATCTCGATTTTGAGTAAGGCGCGTATATTCCTCATCCATGGCTTTCTTCCAATGAGGATGAGATAAAGTCTCGACACACAATGGATGGCTCATTAGGGTAATCAATAGCACAAAGGTTCGCACACAAGTGAGAAGATAGGTTTGGGTTTAAAGATCCCACTCTTGGATCTGGTTTGCATAGTATGACTAAGGATGGGTTGTGAAGGGTGTACATGATCAAGTGTAGGACTATTAGGTGATGTGGAAGAAAGTCCAGTGGAATTGGTATTAGTGGAATGTGATGAAGTGGATTATGTGTTTGTAGGTGAGTGTACATGCGTGAGATGAGTGTATGGTGTTGAGGGAAAATCACTAGAATAAGCAGTAATACCTGGTGTAGTAGAATGACCATATGTAGCATCAGAAGCAAGTGTTACTGGAGCTACTGGTGGTGTAAGAACTTCTGATATAGAACAAGAATGCCTGGGTAGGTATTGGAGATAAGAGGATCTAAGGATTTGGTTGTAGGGTGCATGACTGATGGGGGAACTCTTCCTCACTAAAGGTGACATCCTTACAAACATAGATTCTACCTGAGGGATCCATGCACTTGTGACCTTTATGAACATGACTGAGGCCAAGATAGATGCACTTTTGTGTGTGATACTGGACTTTTTGTGTGTGATAGGGTCCGAGATAAGGGAAGCAGGTGCAACCAAAAGTTTTAATGAGGTCATAACTAGGTTTCTGGTTAAATAGTACCTGATAAGGAGAGACATAATTCAAAAAAGGGGTAGGTAGTATGTTAATGAGGGTCATAGCATGTAGAAAGCTATCCCACCAGTATTTCTGTGGTAAAGATGCTTGTGCCAAGAGTGTGAGTCAAGTTTCTACTATGTGTCTGTGCTTCCTTTCTGATCTACCATTTTGACAGTGAATGTGTGGGAAAGGGTGTCTAAATTTGATTCCACAGTTAGCAAGAAATGATTCTAGGGACGTGTACTCCTCTCCCCAATCTAATCAACAGCTTTGATTTTGGTGTTGAACTGATTTTCTACTAACTGCTTGAACAGACAAAGGTGTTATAAGCATCGATTTTAGTTTTAAGGGGTAAATCCAGTAAATCTCCATCAAATCATCAACAAAGTGTATGTAATAAAGATAACCATATGTGGATCTAATCGGGAAGGTCCCCAAAGATCTGTGTGAATTAGTTCAAGTACATGAGAGGCTCTACTATGTGAAACAGGAAAAGGAGAAGCATGTAACTTTCCATACTTGACAAGCATCACAAAAACCATTTGTTCATTAACAGAAGCATTTTGATCTTTCAAGACTTGATTAAAAACTTTAATGTAAGGATGACCTAATCCCCTATGCCACACAGTGGCATGAGTACTTTGATTTCTGGCAGTAACAAGACATGCATAAGGTCTTTTGGATTGAGGGGAGCTCTGTGATTTGGCATATCTTGATAGGTCTGGTTTAGTGGTTTTGACTGGCTGAATCTTGTAGAGGCCATTTTCCGGAGTTCCTTCCAGTAACACCTTCTTTGATGCTTGATCCTTAATGAAACATTTAGAGGCAGAAAACTCAATAAGTACAGGATTGTCAGCTGTTAATTTGGAAACACTAAGTAAAATTTTTTGAATTTTAGGGACATAAAGTATATTAGACAAGTGAAGGTTAGGTTGAAGTGTAGTGGAACATGTGTGAGCAATATGCATATGATTACCATTACCTACAACCTATGTGTCATTACCTTCATACTCAGACCTTAATGATAGATTACCAAGTTCTGATGTAACATGATTTGAGGCCCCACTATCTATATACCATCCTGAATCTATTGACATCTCAGGAGCTGCTAGATATGCTGCCATTTGCCTTGAATTTTTCTAATTGGAAGATGGACTGGATTGCACATAGTTCTCTTTTAAATCGATCTAGCATTTTATTGTCAGATGTCCGTGATTTTCCACAAATCTGACATGTAGGCCCAGGACCATTTGCAGATGCATTATTGTTGTTGTTTTTGTCACCCCAGCCTCTTGACATGCCTTTTCCACCACCAGAACCTCTTCCTCTTTGAGAATGAGATTGATTGTATGATCTTCTACCTCTTCCTTATGCCATAAGAGCAGTTGGATGGTTCATATCCAGCGATCCCGAGAGATTAAACCTTGCAATAAGCCTTTCATGAGTGGTCAATTGTGCTCGAACCTCTTCCCAAGTCATAGATTGAACCCTAGATATTATGTTCACAATGACATATTCATACTCTCTGTAATCCTCCCAGAGTGGCAAGGGTCAATTCTGAACTGGAGATGCGGTACCCTGGTGCTGCCAAACCATCTGAGTAACTCTTCATTTGGGCAAGATAATCAGGCATAGACTTGCTACTCGCTTAATTGTTTTGTTAGATTACTTAGCAATTAGCATAACAGCCTATTACTTAGTTGCATTGCCTGCAATTTGTTTTGTTTTAGCCCATTTAATTGTTTTTGTTTTTTGTTGTTTTTTTTTTTGTTTTTGGAAGGGTCTAAATTTTTTTTGGTCCCGAACCTAAATTTGGACAGGGACGTCCTTGCGTCGGATGACTACCACATGTAAAATTAGAAAAAGATAAAACTGTTTTGTTTGTCCGTACACATGACAGTCATCTGATGTCTAATTTTACTAGAAAGTCCATACATCATAATTACCCATGTTATACAAGTTTATCTTGAATGATACTTATACTACTATTAGAAAAGACAAAAATATGTTTTTCATAACATGGCAAGAAGACAATGTTAAAGGAAATACTCAACGTGTGTCTTTGCCCTAACATCGTTATAGTCATCCTTTGTATATGAAAACTTAAAGTATGATTTTTGTTTTTCTCAATATAAAGAGGCCTTTATTTATTTTTAACCTATATGTATACTATATGGTCTGTGTGTCGGCATTATATACCTTTATAAAGCTTGCATGCCCTGTTCAAATTCATTTGAACTTGACGAATTTCTTAATTCATGTAAAAGGGGGGATGCACCGTTTTCCATAAGTAGCAACAATTGAAAAGCCTTTGGCTAAAATATTTCCATATTTGGAATCCCTTAGTTGGTGTACATACATCCGCAAGCAGAAATGTTCTGCAAAATTACACTTTGACCTCTTCACTTTACAATAACATTTTCAATGGACTAGTAGAAGTGGGCCTAGTGATTAGTAGGCTATTTTATTTCTGAATGTTAAGCATCGGTGGGTTCTATTGGCACTTTATTATTACTTTTGGCACCCTAATTGCATACAAATTTGAGTATCTATATTAATGTCGGAAGTAATTATAGAGTATCAATAAAACGCACCTAAGAATTGTGACACCTACCTTGCTCTCTTAGGACACTTGTCTTTGCCTCCTTTCATCTGCTTTTGGTCTCACATTTTAAGTGTAATCTTTTCCTTTTTGAAATATTATGCAAGTGTAACTGAATTGATTCCCTATTGCCTTTTGCCAAATGTGTTGTCATTATCTTTTCTATCACTCCCCCACCATTATATATTGCTACTTAAGGAAAATGGTGCATCCCTCCTGCATACAAGGTTAGGGAAACTATCCATATTCAAATGTATGTAAGCAAGCATGTCTTATACAAGTATATGTGATGTTGATCTCATGAAGATAGGCACAAGAAAAGAGCTGATGCTCGAGAATCCGGGATTTATTTTTTTATTTATGTTATGAATCATAATATTTTAAATTAATTAAGTAAGATTTGTCTAAATAAATTTTAAATAAACACATACCGTAATCATATCCTTGATTTACGACGGTTTATTTCATATTTAATTCATGATTTGTCTATTTTAGGTAGATTTTGATAATCGAGGGGCTTGATTTCCGCTTGATTAATGTTTGAAATAAATTATGATTTATTTATTTTTAGTAAATTTTATTTTCGACAGCTATATAAGTCCAGTTTGTGGACTTAGTCAAGTAGCTGAATTTGATATATATAAAATATTTCAAAGGTTTTTCTCTATTTCTATGTTTTTATTCTCTTGCGTTCTTCTCTGATACGCCTCCGACGTCAAGAGCACACAAACTACAAAAATAGATTAAAAAAATGAAATATAAAGGATATTGTTTATCTCATTTCATGTAGAAATTACATTAATCGAACCGAAATGTTCATGAACAAAGCTCTAACTCGCTCGTTTATGCTCGTTCGAGCTCGTTCATTTATGCTATCGAGCCGAGCTCGATCAGGTTCTCCTGCTCGTTTATTAAACGAGCGAACACGAACCTGCTCGTGAACGCGCGTTAGTGTTCGCGAACATATATAATATTGGTAGGGAGCTGCACGGACTCGATGGATTCTTCCTCATGTACGCTTGGATGGGAAAAGGATGCCCTTCTTTCGCAATACTTCCCCTCCCAAGCCACTAGGTTCAAGATTCCATTTGATTGCTATCGATCGAGGTTATGATCTTACGGGTCTATCCCCATTTTCCTATGTTCTAAGACCTTTGTTTTATTCCGCTTGAATAATGGATATATATATTGGACATAAACAAATCATTCCTTAAAAAAAATACTATGGAACGAGCCGAGCTCGAGTTCGAGCCTGTTCGCGAGCTTGATATCGAGTTCGAGCTCGAGTTCGAGCCTGTTCGCGAGCTTGATATCGAGCTCGAGCTCGAGTTCGAACATTTTTTATACTTATCGAGCCGAGCTCGAACAGGCTTTTAGGCTCGTTTGAGTTAACGAGCCGAGCCGAGCCTACCCGATTACAAATGAGCTCGAGCTTGAACATCAGCTACTCGACTCGGCTTCTACTGCTAACAAGACTAATTTCATGATGTAACTAATTTCATGATGTAAGGATAAAGAATACATCAACAATTTAGATTATTGGTGGCTGAAGGTGTGGTTGAGATATTTTGTGAAATCAAAGTCCCACATTCATTCATGGCTGATTGATATTTACTTTAGTTCATAATATAAATAAGGCCTTAATAAGTCGATTGGAATGTTTAGAATATTAATTACGTACCTTACAATCAAGTTTTAAGTTTTGGAAGAGATGATAATTCAACATAATACGAGAAAAGGTCATGAAATCAATCTTTGATGCCAACTAATCCGGCGTTCTTCAACCCAACAAATCGGAGGAGTACTGACAACAAATCGGAGTACTGACAAAATCCAAAACAAGTCCCCACTGCACTCAGTATCAAAGGAGAATCAATGGCAACATTAGAAATAGGGAAAATGCTAAGGATTGTACCCAGCCCCACTCCTCTTGAAAGTTGAAAGCAACAAAATGTCATTTTGTCACATAATTTCTTATCTCTTTTGATCGATCTATTGTACGACAGCTAAATTTATGCTACAAAAGCTTTTGGGAATCATAAATTTAATTCATGAAGAAATTAAATGCAGCGTCTTCAACAACAAAATCTGTACCCCTGAGGAGATTTTTCAGGCCGTTCAAATCTCTACTTTCAATTGGATAGCTACGAGGTCTGGTCATTCTGATTGCGCTTTGTGCATGGCTCAAGTGGAAGTCTAATCCTTTCTATGCTATGGATATTTAAGTGGTTGAGTTCTATGTTTTCTTGATGATTTGATTAAGTATCATAATACATATAATAAATTCGCTGTTCAAAAAAAAAAAAAAAAAAAAAAAATGAAGGGTGATTGGAGGCAAATATAAATTTTAAATGTGTAGAAATAGTAGATAGTGTTTTTTTCCGGAGTCAAAGAAGAAGGGGAAGTTGCTCCGCTTGGCTTTTACATGGTTTCGCCCCTGATTTCATAAGCCAATTCTTGCTTATTCAATGCGAATCGTTTCATTTTCCCATGTTTATGTTAAGATATATACTAATGCAGTTTTCAGTAGAATTCTCCCCATGTTTAGCACATTTAGTAATCTAATCCTTAAGGAAAAGGTTTGAAATGCCCAAATTCCCTTTTATCAACACTAATCCTCCTTTCTGGATAAAAAGGACATATCCTTATTCCACTGTGATAGTGACACATTAGATTTGGGGTCAGTTCCACTGCAGCAAACTGTGGATTTGGGGTTATGAACAGTTGATTTGTCTTTATCACTCAATTTTATTTCCACTGTCCTGATTCTCATTTTTCCCTATTTTTTGTCTTTTTAAACCACTCTTCAAAAAAAAAAAAAAAAAAAAAAAAAAATCAATAAATTAAAAAAAAAAATCAATGCATAGAGTCATTATTACCTTCACATCATAAATATGTGACTGGTCGCACAAGGTGCATTGGTCTAGTGGTGAGTTATACTATAAGTTGACGTGGAAACCAATGTTCGAACGTCGCCGAAAGAAAAAAAAAAAGAAAAATGTGACTGGTCCAAAATAACGATTACGGAGATGAGTTAATGCTTTAACTATAACATCAAAATGACTAAAAAATCTCTTGACTTTAATTAACGTTGTGTTCTTTTTATCCTCTCACCCCTTCATAAATAAGGATAGATGTAGAAAAACACAAAAAATATTACTTTGAAAATGCAATTCAATATATAAAATGGAACAAATCAACACATCAATAGTTAAATTGCAATTGGAGTCGAGGGAGTATTAGTTAGCTACATGTAGGGTCGTCCCTATGTAATCAACTAATTAGCCAACACAATTTTTCTTAGAACGCTTGTGAAAATTTATAATAAAGCATTTTTTTTTGTGGAAGAAATGCAATAGAATTTCATTAGAATTTTTTTAACAACAGAATTTGGGTATGAATTTAGACCTTCTTGGGTTTTAACTAATGCAAAAATAAAAATAGCTCTAAAATACACCAATATATAACATACCGATACAAACGGAGCCCCTTAAATTGCAGTTTTTTAGGACCCTGCATGTTTGGCCTATCCAGGACGGCCCCAGCTACATGAGTATTAATTAAACCACGTTCAATCTCACACTGGTGGGCATATATTGGCATCTTATTTTGAATACATAGTCATATTGATTGACATGTATCAGCAGATTAAATGGAACTTTTGTGAGAAGGATAAGGTTTTCTTTTAATTGAAAGTGATGGGGTTCCCCTAGTCAAAAGGAACCACTGTCTTACAGATACCACAGGCCTCACTATATGTTTTTCTCTCCAACTGAAATAATTGTCCTTTAGGTTTTTTATGCAAAGTGTGGTTGAGCTTCGAGAAGGGTTTGGAAGTGCAATAAGTGCAAGAAATTATGGTACTACTGTCTCTGTCTCTTCTTCATAAACATTATAGGGTAAGTCAAAAAGGGTTTTGCCTAGAATTGAATCCTCTATTCCCTACGGTGGCGGACCTACATGCTGCCCCTTCCCCCTCCCTCCCTCCCTCCCTCCATAATACTAGAAAAATATACTAATATGTGTAGTATGATTTTGTATGCTTCTCTCTGCAGTGACGGACGCAAGATCTCTAGTAAGGAGGAGCAATAAAAAAATTTTAAATGCAAAAAAAAAAATTAAGGGGAGGCAAACTATATTCATAGTTCATATATTCGTGTATTTTTTTAAGATCACGGAGGGCAGTTGGTTGTATGTAGGTCCGCCACTGCCCCTCCCCCTAATCTTTTATTTACCTCTTTAAAATTATTGTTGCCCCCCGGGCCGAGATCCTTCGTCCGCCGCTGATTCCTACTTTTCTTCCCAAGCCCTTAATCTCATATATTTACAAGATCATACTGTGTAACATGGTAAATTCAATGATATTATATAGATATATAATATATGTGTAATGTCTTGTATTGGAAAAGTGAGAGAAAAATCTTCAAGATATAAAGTTGAGATATAATGAATTGAGTAACTTGTGTTAGGCCTTTTAGGCCAAGTGAAAACATTGAGCTTAAGTAGTTAATGAGTTCATTATGATCGACTCTATTAATAGCGCAGTTAGACCCGAAGTCTGAGGCATTAAATGTGGTACCAGAGCCATGAGAGATGGCGGGGTCACGCCGTGAGAGATGGTGGAGTCATATCTATAGTCATTTGGTAGGCTACTGATGATGATGTCATTTCCTTTAATTAGGTGGAGAATATAATATATCACATTTGAAAAATGAGAGAATCTTCACCTAGAGAATATAATATACCACACTTGAAAAGTGGGATAAACTTCGCCAAGATCACGTTCTCTCTCATAATAGGGTTCTAATTGTTAGATATATTTTCATAAATTACATATTTTGTAATCGTTTCCATTCGAGTTCTTTGTGCAAATTAATGTTGCCGTAGTAAAACGGGTTCGACCCGAGTGAGTGTAGTGCATGAATTCTTGGATACGGATTGAGATCGATAAAGGCACATTGTATTACAAGCTTATAAACATCAATTTTAAAAATTCAAGTGTGATTACGGGTCAAGGCCGGGTTAATATTTTAAAAAATTAGCGGGTCAGCTAGTAGGTATTAGCCTATAAAAAATTTAAGTAGTGTAAAAAATACAATATATTTTTTTGTTTAAATTTAAGGGGGTCAAGTGACCCATTTGGGTTCACTTGGAGCCGCCCCTATCGACCAGTGAAGTGATATACCCCTACAATATATAATGCAAGTGATATACCTCTACGATGCAAAGTGATGTACCTTTGCAGCACGAACAGACATAGCACCGGCGATGCGAAGAGTGATGTCTGTTGCACTTGAAACAATTCATAATTGGTGTCTTGTGCCTATAAAAGGCACTCAATTCAACATGAATTAGCCTAGTCGAAAAAAGCATCATCAGTAATTTTTTTGAGTGTTTCGTTGATCGACGAGTCACCGTCTGAATCAAGCATCTTCATCAGAACCTAAAAGAGATTTTTTCTTTTGATTCCCGAGTAACATTGCAAGAGGCTAAACATCTATTAAATGACAACGCATATTCCGTGATATGGAGATTCAGTATCATTGATTCAATTTTTTGTCTGTTTATTTCTTCCAACACTGATGAAGATGCTCTTTCCTTAAGGTGGAGAATATAATATATCACATTCATAGAAACTTCACCAAGAGAATTTATTATTCCACAATTGAAAAGTGAGAGAAACTTCACCAAGATTGCCGTCTCGATCTCTTACAGTAGGATTGTGTTAAGGAGAATATAAACATTACTAGTGGAAAGTCGTTAAAAGTTTGTCACTAAAATTATTAGTAAAAGAAATATCATTTGAACCATTGTCTACTATTCGGATGATGAATGGAAAATATGTATACATTACACAAATTAAAGGTGATAATTTGAGGTCAGTGAAACAAGAAAAGAGTAATATAATATAATTTGGGTTGGAATTATTTTTTTATAATTAAATTTGGGCCTTAATGTGTTTTAGGTCTAAATAAAACTAAATATTGTACGTAAAATAAACTTCTATACTAGTTATTAAAACGGAAGCCCTTAAAATATTAATTTTCGAAGGCTCTAAGTCATAGGCTGATGAGCTTTCCTGGAGAAGGATTAGTATAAAGTGAAAAATAAGATAATTTTGTGATCGTGGAATGAGATGTCAAAGAAAAAAACATGTGTTACTCTTAGTTCTTTACCCAATTATCTTTTCAAATAAAATATGTGTAGTAAGACCGTTTTGAGTATATGTTTTACATTAAATTTTAGAAGTAACTCTATCGTTTTCTGATGTCAAAGTGAAATCTCGAATGACATGAAACCTACTTAAAGTTGAGCCCTAACCACCAACTTACTTATGTTGTGGGATTTATTACGTCGCAGCCAGCGGTTGAGACCGTAACATTATTTTATTGGATAAGGTTCTTATAGAATAAATTTTAAGGCCCTAGCTAACCCCAACCCCTTGGCATCCAACAATGCATTTATGAACATCCACTAAGTAAATAACTGTACAAACATAACTTTTTGTCATAGTGAGTGAAAGAAACGAATAAATTGTAATTGAAAAAGAAGAAGAAGAATTCATTCTTTTGGAGTCAAATTTCATCACCACGTGTATTCACGTGAAATGGCTAGACTATGAGTATGTTTGATGCTCTCAAACTTTACGTGTCAATCCCTTCCATGGTCCAATATAAACTACCATTATTTGCACACAAACCAAATTTGTTTCAATGGAAAAGATATAAAATAAATTTACAGTTACAAACATTCGGTCACAAGGAGTGATACAACGTATTTTTAAATCATTAATCATTATTAATTTACATCATGATCAATGAGTCTACAAGATATTCATTTCATATATCCACCTCATGTATCACTCCACGTGTTTATCACTAAAAGTGTTCAATCAATTGATTGATATGAATCTCAGCATGACCGATGATAATAAGAGGGTGGAGTGATAAATGGAATAGATGTATCGAATATAAGATAAAATCATTAGAAATGTGATTGGAGTTCAAAAGAAAAATTATCACCATGTCAAGATAAATATTTATCTTTGATATTGTCTTACTCAAATAATTAGTTTAGTTTTATATTTATGTTAAATTATGATTTCGCTCTTATATAATATAGAAATATTGTATTGTTTTATTCAATAAAAAAAAACAACAAATTGAAATTTTATGTTGTGTTATTCGATTTTCTTTATTATCAGTACTTTTAGTTATTAAAAATAATAATTATAAAGAACTCTCACAAATGGATTCTAGCTAGCTAGTAGCCTTTGGTAACTATCTCTTCACATACCCTCATACTCTAAAGCTATATAACAATTATTCTTAATACATATGTATGAGTTTTTGTTTTAAGTGTGCTATTTTTTCTAGCTCCAGATGTCAATTGTTCATTGGTTGGTTCAGTATATATTGCATGTGGCTAGGTGATTCCCTACGCATTATTCCGAAGGGAAACTTGAAGAAATATGTCTGAAAAGTAAATGTTTAGAAAAAATCATATCGACGACTACTACGCGCACGCTATCATGCGCAGCATGCTTCATCTCACGCCACTCATGCGTCAGCAGCAGATATATTTTTTAAATGTTTATTTTTCAGACATATTTTTTCAAACTTTAACTTTTCGTGCATATTTCTTCAAGTTTCCCTATTCCAAAAAGGTTAACCTCAAGCCAAAGAGCCTTCATTGTAACAGTTTACAAAAATCTGTTTGTATACATATTCTTTTTTAGAGAAGTCGATACATTGTATCAATTCCTACATCACAGCTCAAAGGTGGGCTTAGCCCCTTCGGCCAATTAATAACTAGATTTAGCAATTATGAGTTGTTAGAAGTGGATTATAACACTTGTAAACTTACTTTTGATTCTTCAAGGTTAATGAATAATCAATCTTTAGGTGTAAAAATCACATCTTGAAGAAGTATTCAATTGTTCTTAATTTTCAAATGTTGTTCTTCATTAGTGGTATCATTACTCTCTTATCTCATTTGTTTTTTTATGGATTTGTTTGTAGTAGTTTCATTTAGGGTTATCAATATTGTAGGCTAGACTTTCTTTAGCCAATATAATGTGAAAAAGTGTATATTAAAAAAAAAAGAGTAAACCTCTGCCCAGCGAGTGCCCCACACTCAAAGGTGGACTTAGCCCCTTCGGCCAATTAATAACTAGATTTAGCAATTATGAGTTGTTAGAAGTGGATTATAACACTTGTAAACTTACTTTTGACTCTTCAAGGTTAATGAATAATAAATCTTTAGGTGTAAAAATCACATCTTGAAGAAGTATTCAATTGTTCTTCATTTTCAAATGTTGTTCTTCATTAGTGGTATCTTATCTCATTTGTTTTTATGGATTTGTTTGTAGTAGTTTCATTTAGGGTTCTCAATATTGTAGGCTAGACTTTCTTTAGCCAATATAATGTGAAAAAGTGTATATTACTTTTGCCTTTATCATTTAGGCCAATTAATAACTAGATTTAGCAATTATGAGTTGTTAGAAGTGGATTATAACACTTGTAAACGTACTTTTGATTCTTCAAGGTTAATGAATAATCAATCTTTAGGTGTAAAAATCACATCTTGAAGAAGTATTCAATTGTTCTTAATTTTCAAATGTTGTTCTTCATTAGTGGTATCATTACTCTCTTATCTCATTTGTTTTTTATGGATTTGTTTGTAGTAGTTTCAATTAGGGTTCTCAATATTGTAGGCTAGACTTTCTTTAGCCAATATAATGTGAAAAAATATATATTAAAAAAGGTAAACCCTACCCATGAGGTCATCCCTAGCTCAAAAGGTAGGCTTAGCCCTTCGGCCAATTAATAACTAGATTTAGCAATTATGAGTTGTTAGAAGTGGATTATAACACTTGTAAACTTACTTTTGACTCTTCAAGGTTAATGAATAATCACTCTTTAGGTGTAAAAATCACATTTTGAAGAAGTATTCAATTGTTCTTCATTTTCAAATGTTGTTCTTCAATAGTGGTATCTTATCTCATTTGTTTTTATGGATTTGTTTGTAGTGGTTTCATTTAGGGTTCTCAATATTGTAGGCTAGACTTTCTTTAGCCAATGTAATGTGAAAAAAGTGTATATTACTTTTGCCAATATCATTTAGGCCAATTAATAACTAGATTTAGCAATTATGAGTTGTTAGAAGTGGATTATAAGGGTACTCTTATCAGCCTCCTCATCCTTCAATTTATCTCTACATTAGGGATGAAAAATAGGGAAGAAGCAAAAACTCGCTACATCGCCTTCTTTATCTTCACCCTACATTGGGGTGGATGAACAGTGCCACCCCAAATCTGAGGTTGCACTGTAGCTATCTCTACACTTATTTTATTGTTTATTTTCCTCACTTCCCTCCAATCTCCATACGTCTCTTCCCTCCATTTATTTTCCCCCCAATTGCAAATCACTCCTCAGCAACAAAATAAAAAAAATTGCAGATCAATTGATTTTGTTTCTTCAAAAATCATAATCCACCGGAGGAGCCTCCTACGGCGTCTAGGGAGTTCGGGTATTTCATCGGTCGTTGTCTTCAGAGAGAGATCCTGCAAGAAGGCGGACTGCTGGGCAGCTATTGCGCCACTCTTTATCCTGCAATACACCTCCCCAACAATACGAGCTCCTCCACCACCGCTAATCAGAACCAGGTGCTTGAAAAGATCAAGTCTTTGTATGTAATTCTTGTTTTATCGATCACATTGAATTATTAGCTTTTTAAAAGGGTGATGCACTGATGCTCTGCCTGAAAATCCATTGCACAATTACGTCTATTGCAAGAACGTACCTTCATTGTTTGTTATGGGCCTCTATGCGATCATGCTTTCTGTTTCATGTCCTTACTTTACTGTTAGTTAATTATCCCATAGCGACCCGGCAATCGCTTTCTGACGACTTCTGACTCAAAAAGACCACAGAAATCTTAGTATTGATGTAGGGAATTATGTGCCTTTGGTTTCTGGTGGTTAATCAGTTCCTTTGTGATGATTACCTTTACTGTAATTGAGAGGGGGGTTGGTCGGTGAAGCAGGGAACAATAAGCTTAAAGGTTTGTGGTTCTTAATCACAATCCAACATTTCTTGGAGAAGGATATGTTTTATTAGCACCTAAAAAGGGTAATTTCAGCAATTATTGAAGATTTAGCTTCCCAACTTTTATTATGTTGTTCCTTTCCACCTCTTTGTTAATTTAAGCACTAGGTTACTTGGTGAAATAGATAAGGTTACATTTGTTGCATTGTTGCAACACATTTGTTCTTGAGGAAATTTTGTTTATGTCTTTGCACCTTTCCTTATTTTCGGTAGTCTCCATTCCAAAATGTTCAAATTTAGACTTTGTCTTCTAGAATCAAATGAGGTGTTCCTATGAAATCTTTAATTGTTTAAACTTTGTGCTACCATTCATCATTGTTTTGTAGCAAGCCAAATCAGTTTGTCTTAGTTTTGAACAACAACTTATTTGCAATTCGATTTCATGGTGCCTACTACTTTGAAGTTGTTTTACTTTAACTACTTTGATTAGTTTAAATAGTTTTGAATCTCTTTGTTAATTTGATTCTTGAGCTCACGTGATCTCGCTTATTACGACGGTTGTGTGCATGTCTTCATGCTTAGAGCCAACATATGTTGGGGAGATCAATAATTTTATGTTCTCGCTTGCATAGAGCAAAGAAGAAGAATACCAGGTATGTAGGAAAAACAAAACAAAAACTAACCATAAAACAGAAGCCAAATCACAGTACATGTGATTATTAATGTAATATAATTGTAGATGTCATTACCAGTTAACCATAGAAGTGAGGACTATGTCGGCACATGTTTCCTAGGGCATTACAAGCCATTGCACAAACATTCAGATCTTCATGATCAAGAAAATATTTCAAGAACATCAATATATCACCCCCTCAATGTGGCTGTAAAAGGCCTGCATACAATGAAACAATGAATGTCAAAAATCAGCTCTCTATGTATCATGGCCTTTCAGTTACAATAATAGTATGTTACATTACATTCAAAAAAAAATCACATCATGTTCTATTTTTTATTTTAATTTCAGGTATGGATGATGATATTTCAGGAATTTTGCACATGGCGGAATAGGGTGGCGATTACTCCCAAACAAGTGGTTGCACTCCGGTTACACCAATACACGATCCAGACACCCCTATTGAGATGGAAACGGATGATAATGGTACAAAAGAAGGTCGAAAAAATTTCACCGTAGATGAGGATCTCTTGTTGGTTTCTGCTTGGCTTAACACAAGTCTAGATCCAATTCATGGCACCGATCAAAAGGCATGTCAGTATTGGAGTAAGATTGGTGCATATTGGAAAGAGTACAGTGCGGGAAAGTGCGTGGCACGTTCAAATAAATCCCTTCAGAATCGATGGAGCATCATTCAACTAGGGGTAAACAAGTTTTGTGGATGTCTCATTCAGGCGGAATTAGGCGCTACATCTGGTTAAACCCAACAAGACTTGGTATGTGTACTTCCTACTATATATGAGTTAAATAAATGTTTCAATATAGATAGATGTCCGCATAGCTCACATACTCTAGTATCGTTTGACTTGTTGAAATCTTTAGATGCTAATGAAATATGTTTCCATGGTTGCTTGTTAGCCATTAACTGCTAATGTATGTCATATATTGTTAGACTTGTTTCTTGATATATTTGCATTGTATTCATTTAGATCTGCGGTAGGTGATTTAAAAACGTTTCAATGTTGATATTTATCTTTTTTTCTTGCAGATTGACAAGGCCAAAACGTTATACGAACTCGGGTAAAATGTGCGTTTAAATACGAACATTGCTGGAATAAATTGAAGCATCATGTAAAGTGGATGAAGTATGTGAGTCAAGGATCATCAAAAAGAAAAACATTTTCACATGACACAATTAATCTAGATGACGGGGAGAACACTAGTGGTGATTTTTCCAACTTAGTCAGACCACCGGGAAATCAACAATCAAAAGGAGTTCCGGGGGAGGCTCCAAAGAAGAAAAAAGGTAAAGTAGGTGACACAAGCCAATTCGACCTCACCTTTAATAAATGGATAGAAGGAAATGACAAGAATGATGATGTCAAAATGCAGTTCGCCAGGGAACGTTTTGAGACACAAAAGAGTAACTTTGAAAGACAAATGGAGATGCAAAAAAGTAAACTTGAAATTGATATGAAAAGGGCTGAAGCTGATCAGAGAAGAGCAGAGGCAGAGCATGCAAGAGCAAAGGCAGAGCAAGATAAAGAGCATGTTAATCGAACAAAGGAAAAGACTGCGATTATGATGATGGATCTAAATTCGTTGAGTGGCTATCAACAAGAGTATTTTAAAGGACTTCAGGCTGATATTTTATCTAGACGTGGCTTTAATCGGTAGTTTATGTGGTATTTTTCTTCTTTTTTTCGTCAAACTTATCTAGCCTTTTTTGATTGAAACATGAAGCACTATGTTTGCTTTTGTGTTGTGTGACTTTGCTTTTATGTAATGTGACTACTACTTGGAAAAATATCATTTTGTCGCTAGGCTTTTTTTATTGGATTGTTCTATGCTGAATCAATCGAGCAAATGCAAATAAAAATACAATATTGTATTGAAGAAGAACAACATAACACTATTTTTTAAACATATTTTTTTATTAACGAAACTGGGAAAAAAAAATACAATAGACGAACCAACCCGTTTTTATAAAGTTAACATCTCAGCACCTAATCATGCCTCATTAAAACCTCTTAGCGGCAACATCTACCAAGAGGAAAGAGTACGGATATTCAGTACTGAGTCAAATTCAAAAATAAAGACATACTGATTTATTAATACAAAACACATAATTTTAAAACATCGGAAGATACTCATAACCATCAAACTTTACGTTTGACTATATAGATTCCATAGATGCTCGACTAGATCTTCTTGCAGTTAGTTATGCACGGTTCTATCTCTGATCTCACCGACCCTCTGAATGAAAGAACTAAATTCTGGAATACGAGTTTGTGATACAATTGGAACTGGAGGACTTGCAGAAATTTGTTCATATTCGGAGATATCGGGTTGTGGGTGAAGTTCTCTCTCATCCTCCACAATCATATTGTGCATTATAATACATGCCAACATGATGTTATTGAGAGTGGCGTGGTCAAAATATCGTGCGGGACCACGGACAATTGCGAATTGAGCACTGGAGCACACGAATGCGCGTTCAACGTCCCAGCAGATTCTTGAGCATTTGTAAAATATTTAGTCTTTCGGTTCATTGGTAAAGGAATTGATTTGACAAAAGTTGCCCATGGGGGATATATTCCATCAGCTAGATAATACCCCTTATTGTAGTTGTGACCATTAATGGAGTAGTTAACTTGGGGACCCTCACCTCTAGTTATTTCAGAAAATACATGAGACCGTTCTAGCACATTGATATCATTGTGTGACCCCGGTAACCCAAAGAATGCATGCCAAATCCATAAATCATAAGATGCTACGGCTTCTAAGATGAGTGTAGGTTCATGACAATGACGGTGAACATACCTTTCCAGCGGTTGGACAATTTTTCCACCTCCAATGCATACAATCTATCTTGCCTAACATTCTGGAAAGCCACGAGCTTCACCGATTTGAAGTAATTTTGAAATATCCTCTGAGTTTGGTTTGCGTAGGTACTCAGGACCAAATACATCAATGATTGTTTCAACAAAGTACCTCATGCTTTTAACGGCTGTGCTTTCTCCAATCCGTATATATTCATCCATGAAATCTGCTGTTACCCCATATGCCAACATTCGCAGTGCTGCAGTTGTTTTTTGAAGAGATGACAAACCTAATTTTCCGGCAGCATTTCTTTTTTGTTGAAAGTATGGCTCATGTGCTTCCACTGCATTGTGAATCCGCAGGAATAGCTCACGACTCATCCGAAATCTCCTACGAAACATGTGAACTGGAAAAATAGGCTGCGTTGCAAAGTAATCTTTGAACAAACGTTCATGCCCTTGTGAAATGCCACGATCAATATATGACCGTTGTCTTCTAGAGCTTTCACCTTGTGCCACAATCTTATCCCTTTCACGTTTGAAAGCTAAAATTTGAAGCATTTCGTCGTCGTCGTCGTCGTCGCTTCCATACAAAAAGTCGTCCAAAAAACTATCACAATCGTCGCTTGCACACAAAAAATCGTCATCACTCATTGTGTTGATAAAAGTTCCAAAAATGAACATAAAAATTTAAATGGGATGAAAGGTAAGGAGGAATTGAGTTCTATTTATAAATGTGTGTTGAAATATAGCCGTTGGAATAAAATTTGAATTTAAAAAGTAAGTTTTGAAAAATGTGTGTGTTCAAATATAGCCGTTGGAGTAAAATTTTGAATTTTAAAAGTAATTTTGGAAAAATGTGTGTGTTCGAATATAGCCGTTGAAATATAGCCGTTGGAATAAAATTTGAATTTAAAAGTTGGTTGAAAAGTTACTCTTGACAAAATTGTTTATAGTTAAAAAATAAATATTTTAATGTTGTAAGGATAGAGATAGGGATGCTGATGTAGAGTATTGTGAATTTAGTTGCTGTAAAGTAGGGATATGTATTTTTTAATAGTATTTGTGAGGATAGAGATAGGGTAACTGATGGGAATACCCTAACACTTGTAAACTTACTTTTGATTCTTCAAGGTTAATGAATAATCAATCTTTAGGTGTAAAAATCACATCTTGAAGAAGTATTCAATTGTTCTTAATTTTCAAATGTTGTTCTTCATTAGTGGTATCATTACTCTCTTATCTCATTTGTTTTTTTATGGATTTGTTTGTAGTAGTTTCATTTAGGGTTATCAATATTGTAGGCTAGACTTTCTTTAGCCAATATAATGTGAAAAAGTGTATATTAAAAAAAAGGTAAATCCTACCCATGAGGGTCCCCACAGCTCAAAGGTGGGCTTAGCCCTTTCGGTCAATTAATAACTAGATTTAGCAATTATGAGTTGTTAGAAGTGGATTATAACACTTGTAAACTTACTTTTGACTCTTCAAGGTTAATGAATAATCAATCTTTAGGTGTAAAAATCACATCTTGAAGAAGTATTCAATTGTTCTTCATTTTCAAATGTTGTTCTTCATTAGTGGTATCTTATCTCATTTGTTTTTATGGATTTGTTCGTAGTAGTTTCATTTAGGGTTCTCAATATTGTAGGCTAGACTTTCTTTAGCCAATGTAATGTGAAAAAGTGTATATTACTTTTGCCTTTATCATTTAGGCCAATTAATAAGTAGATTTAGCAATTATGAGTTGTTAGAAGTGGATTATAACACTTGTAAACGTACTTTTGATTCTTCAAGGTTAATGAATAATCAATCTTTAGGTGTAAAAATCACATCTTGAAGAAGTATTCAATTGTTCTTAATTTTCAAATGTTGTTCTTCATTAGTGGTATCATTACTCTCTTATCTCATTTGTTTTTTATGGATTTGTTTGTAGTAGTTTCAATTAGGGTTCTCAATATTGTAGGCTAGACTTTCTTTAGCCAATATAATGTGAAAAAATGTATATTAAAAAAAAGGTAAACCCTACCCATGAGGGTCCCCACAGCTCAAAGGTAGGCTTAGCCCCTTCGGCCAATTAATAACTAGATTTAGCAATTATGAGTTGTTAGAAGTGGATTATAACACTTGTAAACGTACTTTTGATTCTTCAAGGTTAATGAATAATCAATCTTTAGGTGTAAAAATCACATCTTGAAGAAGTATTCAATTGTTCTTAATTTTTAAATGTTGTTCTTCATTAGTGGTATCATTACTCTCTTATCTCATTTGTGTTTTATGGATTTGTTTGTAGTAGTTTCATTTAGGGTTCTCAATATTGTAGGCTAGACTTTCTTTAGCCAATATAATGTGAAAAAGTGTATATTAAAAAAAAGGTAAACCCTACCGATGAGGGTCCCCACACCTCCGGTCCCTTAAGATGTGCAATATTGTAGGCTAGACTTTCTTTAGCCAATATAATGTGAAAAAGTGTATATTAAAAAAAAAGGTAAACCCTACCGATGAGGGTCCATACACCTCCGGTCCCTTAGGATGTGTGGAGATGTTAATCAAGATCCCTCAGGAGCTTAGAATCATGGGCTGCCACAACTAGGGTTTAATTCGCCCTTTGCGGGATTCGAACCAGTGAATCTAGCAAGGCTGCACTACGCACACAAGTCCCTCACCACCGAGTTATTCCGGGGGACGTGAAAAAGTGTATATTAATATCTCATGTTGTGGATTGATTATGAGTAGTTGTTATATATATATCAAATATTTTGTGGGCTAATTCTTGTACTTAATCTTAATGTTTGTACTGATCGATCAATTAATACATGATTTAGTACACGTATCAACATAGGAGATCAAATTGAGATGTTTTAGCGGGTGCGATCATATATATATATATATATATATATATACATATACCAGTTACTAATGCACCGGATCACATAAGAACTTTGAAGTTATAACGTGTTTAAGCCAGAGTAGTACTAAGATGAGTGTAATTAGTCTAAAAAGTAGCTTTTGTTGAATTGTTAAAAACGAATGTTTATTGGGCGTTTAAACACCACAATATTCATCTATTTCACTCAGTCCAATGAAAAAAATGGTTAAAATGTCCGACATTGGACACTCACTATGTTAATTAAGAGATGAACTTTCACCGTCTTACAACCTAGGTTTTGAGAGAAAGAAAACCATTATCTTATATGAGTTTTAGTTTATATTTTCAATATGGTATCAGAGTCTCTTTGTTAATCTGTTGTGCTTCTTTGTTAGTTTTATAGTGTCATTTATATGTATCGCGCGTGTTTGCTCATCACTATATTAAAATATGGATTTCCCCGGGTGCTGAGAATGAGACCCTTTATTTAATATATTTCCAACAAAAATGGACAGGTAAAATGCTGTTCTTGTTTTTTTTTTCTTAGTTTATTGGACACCAAGATGCTATTCAATTATCATACCGTTTTTCTGTCATTCAGACTAACATGCATTGCATAAAAATACAAACTAACATAAATTATATTGCCATAGCCTTGGGTCATGGACTGTCGTTCTCAAGCTGCAGCTTTATGTAAAGATTGTTTTTGCCTTATAATTTAGCCAAATTCATGATTTTTATTTTTTCATCTTTTAATCTCTCAAGTCTCTTTAAAGATTAAACTGTACTAAAACATGTATCCAGCACACAGCAATCATAAAGAAGTGAAAACAACCAGCCTAGCATTTTTGTGGCTATGATTGAAGGACCTTTACTGCTTAGTTTCAAATTATAAGTCATTTTAATACAAATATGCATACGGATTATAAAAAGTATGAGATTTTATTTTGAATTTTGTTTTATCTCATTTTCTCTCTATATAAAGAAGGAGAAGTGTAACAAATCAGTCGATCCAATAAAACCAAACAGTTTAGAGTTTTATATTATGCCGTGCTTCTGATTTTCTTTATAGTGCGTATCAAAGTCTAGGGCGGGGTTCGTGTCTTAACATTGATGAACCTTGCCCGATCCTCTTCCGCTCTTAAATAATTATTTCTTCATTTTCACACACTTCAATCCTGCATCGGGTTCCCTTACGTACCTCCATGCGAGCTCCAATTTTTTGTCTCCATCATCACTAAATCACAACTTCTAATTCTTATGTCATTTACCATCATCATTCACCTTATATCAAAACAGCAGAATAGCAAATGGCTCTTTATATATGTTCCAAAAAGTCAATCTGATACTTTTCGGATGCTTGACATCTATACCAAACATCCTACTGCAACCATTAGCAAAACAATCTTATATTTCTCAGCCAATTTCCAAGCCTTGTAAAAATCAAAAAATCTCGGAAGAGCCGGACATACGTGTGCCGAGAGTGGAGATGCCCTCCACAATATCATTACCAATGGACTTCGGAAGAGCCGAAAAAGACGTGCGCCGTGGTGGAGATGCCCTCCAAAACAACACAACTATGGACTTCGGAAGAAAAACCGGAGTGGAGATGCCCTCCAAAAACAACACAACTATGGACCTCCAAAAACAACACAACTATGGACTTCGGAAGAAAAATCGGAGTGGGGATGCCCTCCAAAAACAACACTACTATGGATTTCGGAAGAACATCATGAGTGGAGAAAATCATGTCAAGACAAACTCGGCTTCCAATCCCGGTATTAGAAGATATACATCAAATACAAAAAATAAATGTCAAAGAGATAAATAGAGTTGTTATTAAATATAAGTTTAGTTTAAAATAAAGTTTGATGGTTTGATTTAAATTTAGGTTCGGATTATATAAGATGATTTTATCATTATTTGAATTTAGTTTTTTATCTCATTTTCTCTCTTATATAAAAAAGAAGAAGCATAACAAATTAAATCGGTCAATCCAATAAAAACCAAAACAGTTGAGAGTTTTATATTATGCCGTAGTTCTGATTTTATATTAGTATATTACAAACGAATAGGTCAATAAGGTCTAGCTATCTAGTCTTAATAGCTAGACTAAGACTGCTACTACTAATCAAAAGAGATCGAGATCATGTATCCATCTTCCAACATCAATTTTAACCAAAATTCCCAATTTTTTGGTGGCCAAATTAATCACCATAACATACCTGAAAACAACAACCCCAATATTTCAAAGCTTGATGATTTTTCTTCATCTAATTCTTTGCTCCATTTGTCTTCTCCATTTATGCAGTATGAAGAGGAAGATGCAGCCTATGAACTAACATGGCAACAACTTCATGATCTTCTCTTTCAACAACAACAACCACCTATGACGACGATCGCGACTACTACTACTACTACTGATGATGAAGATCACAGCATGGGTGAAGTAATCAAGTTGGATTTTGATGAAAAATCATTCACAGGTTCAAGAAAACGAACATCCGAAAAAGATAGACACAGCAAGATTTTGACTGCTAATGGTTTTAGAGATAGAAGAATGAGGCTATCGATTCCGGTTGCAAGAAAGTTTTTTGCTTTGCAAGATCTTTTGGGATTTGATAAAGCTAGCAAAACAATTGAATGGTTGATGATACAATCAAGTTCTGCTATTAAAGAGATGAGAGGCTTGCAGCAGCAAGAACAGGTAATTAAACAGCAAGAAATTGCAAAATATTAGTCCTGTTACTTGAGTTTTTTTTGGGTTTTAGTCATGTTTTTGCTCCAGTTGAAAATTTGGTCTAGTAGCTTGGGTTTTAATTTTATGTTTTTGCAAGAGCAATATTCTGATCAGATTTTCTGACGTACATGTCTCTGAAATCGCGGGGAAATTTTGATTTCAATGCGAAAATTGCAAAATTTGTTATTTAACTTGGACAACTTGGACAAAGAATTTCCTCAAAAAAAAAAAAAAAAAAAAAAAAAAAAAAAAAAACAACTTGGACAAAGAAAGAACATAAAACCAAAATTAGGCCAAGTTATAGGACAAAATATGCAATATTCCACCCTAATTTGATTTTCCCCTGAATTCAGACTCCTGAGGATTGAAAGTGCAAAATAAGCCCCTAAGTTATAAGACTATAATAATTGCGACCGGAACAAAAACAAAAACAGGACTAAAGCGTTAAGTAGGCTTAGCTACAGGACTGTTTTACAATTTTTCCAATGTATTATTTGTTTTTTTTTCCTTTTCTTTTCATATACAACTGCCTCTGCAGGTAAATAGCATAAATTCAACTCCTGAGCTTGAAGCAATTTCTGGGATTGAAGAATCAATCAACAATGAGATCCCACAAGAAAACATCAGCAAGAAAGTTAAGAAAACATCATCTTTCAATGAGGGAAAGTGGTGGTCAGGCTTAATCCCGGGTCGCGTAGTTCATGTGATCCTTTAACTGTAAAAGAATCAAGAAACATTGCTAGAGAAAAAGCAAGAAAGAGGACAATGGAGAAGAGAAAACTTGGTGATGAATCAAAAGAGAGTTTAGCTTCATAGATGAATTCGAACTAAATGCGTTAAAGACACCACAATCAATGAATTTATTTCTGAAATCGACTTTCTGAAATTTGATTTGGTGTCTTTAGTGATTGCCACTTGGAATATGAAGTAAGTAATTTATTATAATTATATATTTTGATTAGGTTATGTAATCTGTAATGCTAGAATGAATAGGGAGACTTCTGGCAATGACAACCCTATATATCTAAAGTTTGTAGTAGTATGAATTATGGTGGATTACTCCTCTAATTGTTGGAAATTAAATAAATTTTTGTTGTAAAGTGGTTTTTAGATGAGATAATTCACTGCATATTGCTGTAAAAAGTTTGGTGATTTTGAGTGCCTTCGGGGAAGGGTATCACAACGTGTGACACAATACATGCACTTTTGTACCAAGGATTATTATGGGAAACCATGGGATCATGAGTATTGAGTGTGAAAGTGTTTTTTATCACTCGTGACACAACCGTTGTAACATCATTTTCCCTTGGAAAATATTAGTCCATGTGTACCAACCGTCTCTTATGAATCACGATCATCTTAACACAATGAATTAATGTCACAACGTAATTATGTGTTATTATGATTGTTGTAATAGATATTACAAGAATAGCCTAGAAATAACATAAACGATTAAATAGTAAATCAAACAAACAAGAATAAGAAACACAAATTTAACGTGATATCCGGCAACATGCCGACTAATCCACGGACAAAAAAAAGAAATTTTACTATACACAGAAAGTTACATAGTTCTTACATTAATTGGTGGTACTAAAAGCCTTGGGAAACCAACACTAGCCGACTTAATCATCAATTAAGTGATCTACAATAAACACCCCCAAACGCAACCTCCATATTCGGATGAGGACTGCCAGATGTAACCAGATTCTCAGAGTTGATTCTAACACGATCACACAGAAATCAGACGTGATCCCCAGATTTCAGCTGAGAATATACATCAGTTTTGATACTCAAGTGAGTATTCGAGACATATATACTTCAGATTTAGACTCAGACGTAGAGATTAAGTCACCTCTGACTAACAAGGATCCTTCATGATCGGACATTGAGACCCATATTTAAATATATACTACGTGATGAGAGGTTCCGGTATTAAATCATATTGTAACATATATTGTGTTAGATGGATATTAAGTTATAAGATACTACTATCAAATTATATTATGACATTTACTGTGTTAGATAGTTTTGACGTTATTAATCTAACATGTCAGATATATATATATATATATATATATATATATATATATATATATATATATATATATATATATATAGCCATTAATGCTATAAAAAAAGTTGGTTTGTTTGGCTATATATATTAAAACAAACAGAAAACAGAGAAAAAAAGAGTAAGTTTTCAGGATTTCCTTCATGATCTTTGTAACAATTGTTTCCTGAAGTGTTGTTGTTGCATGTGATGTTCCTGCAATTGATTACAAAAAGAACTGATTTTTTTTTTTTTGGTTCATTTGTGTTCATGAGCTTGACAAACATCAGGGCATGCTATAGTTCTAGTTCTTTTTAATTTATTTTAGACACATATTTTATTTATTCTATTAAATTTATATTCAAAGTTTTTTTGAGCTCAATTTATATTCAAAGTTAAATGAATTAGAATCTTTGCAAATATTATGTCAAAAGAAATTTTGTATTGTGTGCAATACATGTTGTGAAGAATTGGGAGATGGTCTATTTATAGATCTAAGTAACAAAATATCAATATAAATGCTTGCCGTTGATACAATAAAACAAAGTAAATTTATAAAATAGATATACAGCTCGGAAAAATAGGTGGTGATACATCCACTACATCATATCTACACTACACATTCACTACACACTTTTATTCATTGATTATGATACGACACATTTTAATCATTCACCCAACACTTTCATTATTGGTCAAAAAACATGTAGTGATTTTGCACTACACATATTGTGTAGTGCACATATCATTTTCCATATATAATGCTTGTCTTTTATTTTGAGAGCTTTTATTCACACCACGGACAATCTACTATTATACCACTTCATACACCACACCACACCTAAAACTCATCATCTACCTTTGCACCTCACTTAATTTTCAAATTTTCCTTCTTTAATTACACAACATTTTTTTTACCTTTACACCACATTTTTATATTATTTCCACACCAACTTTTAAAATACAATTTAATCCAACACTTTTAAAATAATAAAATAATTCAATAACTCCAGTTCTTCATCCATCTCTTATTCTCCTCCAACATCACCACCCATTTCCACCATTTCCACCATCTATAGCATACCAACACTTTAAACTTTCATCTCCCTCTTCCATTCCGCCAAACCCCCCCCCACCACCATCTGAAGCGTCTAAAAACTGAAATCCCGCCCCCTTTCCCAATCTGAAACCACAGGCATAATATTGATTTCTACAAAGAATCAAAATAACAAATTGATTTCTACATCTTATTTGCACTAGAGTTTCCGCCTCTACAGTTCTTTTCTTCTCTTGAATTTCAATCTCGTAAATCAATTGACTTTGAGGAAACATGACAGAAGAGTGATTATTGATTAGTTAGTGGATCTCGCTACGTGTAACGCCCCGTTCCCGGACACCGAGTCCTTATCCGGAAAGAGCGCTCGGCACAAATATTATCAAATAAATTCAATAATATATTGCCTTACGTCATACATCAGAACTAAAACGACGCGGAAGATAAAACGACTCGGGAAACAAAAGATCGAACACACGGTTTTCAATGCTGCGAAAACTAACTCCAATAAAGAAAACTAAATCATCCAACATTCAAATCCCAAAAGAACTCAAACCAAACTAATCCAAAAGAAAGACAACATTGTTTGAGCTTGAATCAACAACTTTATTGAAAGAAACAAAACTAAAAGAACTAAGTCTTCAAGAGCTCCGTCTCACACGTCATCGTCGAAGAACTCATCGTCATTAGCAACATGTTCATCTTCTTTGGGGAAAGGGAAAGACAAACATAAAGTAACGGGGTAAGTACATAAGTACTCAGTAACGCGTAGAAGATCGTATAACGTCGGTCTCATAAAGAAATAAAAGCAACGCCGTCTTTTATTAATTCATTCCATTATTAGCCCTAGCTAACTATCATATTATGTTCATAGCATAACATGAGGTTCCAAAGGTATCTAGCTTAGCTCAAGTTTGTTACATCATGAATAACAAGGGTACTTCGCCTAGTAATAGGATGTACTAGGACAACTGGGTGCAACCTACTTAGAGACACGCTGTAGCCCCGGGAATATCTGAGTCCCGATAGTGTGATGACCGGCAGAGTGCACCAGACGCTTTATCTAGCCAATCGATTGACCGGCGTGGAGTGCGATCTACTTTGTCTAGTCGAGAGAACACATCGCGATATTGTACTATGCCTTACAAAGCATTGCATGATGTTTAAGATTATTAATCTAACACATACGCTTGATTAGATGTTTAACTAGCCACCTAAGTTGATTCACATAAAAGGCTCACCTATCGCCTACTCCTCTTCTTAAGACCACTAGACTCTAACAAAACCTAGCACATACAGACATCGATAAACCCTAGCTTATCGAAGCACAAGGCAAATCCAAAGCTTTCGACGGTCCCACACTTCATCTTTTTAGGGAATCCATATGGTGCCGGAACTAAACGCATCAAAAGCTAATTCAAGGCTTTGTCACTTAAGGTTAAGTAGTAAAAACATGATTATGAAGCCTGAAACCAAGCTGACATGATAAAACAGTAAAAACGAAGTAAACAGGTCAAACGCTTGTTTGACACCCTGTAGACACACGTTTGCCTTAAACGAACGTCTACTACTCCCCAACGCCCGTTCATGAAAAATAGCCACATCCTGTATCAACTGTCAAACACTCAAACGCCCGTCCAAAATACCCAACCGCTCGGTTGAGCTACAACGATCGCAAACGCCCGTTTGCCCTTGTGCAAACACTCGTTTGCCTGGGTTTTCCCCAGAAATCTGCAACTGTCTAAACGTGATTTCCAACCCAATTCCACCCTAAACTCGAACTTAAACAGATTACAAACAACAAAAATTACATACAAATTGCTCTATAACCTTACGACACCTTAGTCACACGATAAGAACACCACGTTACCTTAAATTGTGTGGTACTACGATCCGAAGCTTCAACCCGTCAAAGGTTTAACCTTTAACTTCAAACCTATAAACGATAACAAAAGGTCACTACGATGCTTAAACTCAGAAAAACACAGCTAGCAACGATGATGAACAAACCCTAATATCAAGAACGATGAGGGGAAAACTTACGTTAACGGATTTAGGGATTGTTGATATCAAAAGCTTCCTCGTCTCGCGGTGATCCTTTCTCCCTTGAGATGTCTGCGTTTTTTATCAACGGATTAGCCTAGAGATTCGAAAGTCTTTTCTCTCTTTTTTTTCTCAAAACTTGCGCCTCCCCGTTTATTTTTTTTACGTAAAACAACAACTAGGTAAAATTAGGATTAGTTTTCCTTTTATAATCCCAATTTTATTTAATTAAATCCTTAAATGCAGTAAATCCTTGTTAATCCTTTATTTCTCTTTTCCTTAAACCCTTTAATTAAATAACATAATATTCTGATTTTGCTAAAAGACCGAATTGCCCTTTTTCAAAAATCGGGATATTACATTCCTCCCCCCTTAAGAGGAGTTTCGTCCTCGAAACTAGATCATACCTGGTAGATGAGGGAACTCTGAGAACTCGTTGAACATGTCCGCTTCCACTTCCCGAGTGACTTCCATCGGTGCATGATTGCTCCATTGCACTAACACTAACGGGATCACTCGCCTCTTTATCATCTTTTCTTTTCTATCCAGAATCTTTATCGGCTTCTCCACGTACGAAATATTACCTTGCAAAACTTCCGGATCAATCTCAGATTCCACATTCACTTTAGATAGACACTTCCTAAGCATCGATACATGGAAAACATTGTGGACTCTAGACATCGACTCTGATAACCGAAGTCTATAAGCCAACTTCCCAACTCTTTCGATGACATCAAAAGGTCCTACATACCTTGGACTTAGCTTTCCTTACTGTCCGAACCTCTTGACACCCTTCATTGGAGACGCTCGAAGGTAAACTCTATCCCCGACCTCAAACTCTAGCGGTCTTCTTCTAACATCGGCCCAACTCTTTTGACGATCTTGAGCGGCTTTCAGATTCCTCCTTATCAACTCGATCTTCTCCTTGGCTTGCTGAACCATCTCCGGCCCTGTGATGTGTTTCTCTCCCACTTTATCCCAGTAAAGTGGAGTTCTACACTTCCTACCGTACAAGGCCTCAAAAGGTGGCATTCCCAAACTAGCATGGTAACTATTGTTGTAAGCAAACTCAGCCAAAATGAGGTAATCTATCCATGATCCTCCGGCATCCAAAACACAAGCTCTAAGCATATCCTCGAGAGTCTGAATTGTTCTCTCTGACTGCCCATCCGTCTGCGGATGAAACGCTGTACTCAAATCAGTTTTCGTCCTAAAAGCTTTCTGCAAAACTCTTCCAAAAGCGACTGATAAATCTATTATCTCTGTCGGATACAATAGATAAAGGCACACCATGAAGCTTCACTATATTGTCGATATACATAGTAGCGAACTTCCTTATAGGCATTTCCACTTTACATGGCAAGAAATGGGCTGATTTCGTAAGTCTATCCACAATCACCCAAATCATGTCATGACCGCCCTTAGTCTTAGGCAAACCGGTGATGAAATCCATCGTGATATTCTCCCATTTCCATTCCGGTATCTCCAAGGGTTTCAACAAACCTCCTGGCCTTCTGTGTTCTGCTTTCACTCTCTGGCATGTATCACATCTCGCCACAAACTCCGCGATCCCTAAATTCATGCTAGGCCACCAATATTTCTCATTGAGATCTCTATACATCTTAGTGGCTCCTGGATGTACCACAAAAGCAATCTTATGAGCTTCATCCATAACCTTCTCCCTTAGGCCATCCACATCGGGCACACACAAACGGTCTCCGTACCAAAGATGACCACTCTTTTCCAACTGATAGCCCACTGTAGGCTTCTCTCGAGCTACTCGCTTAAAATCAAACAACACAGGGTCCTTATCTTGCTTAGCCTGAATCTCATCTAGCAAATCTGACCTTGCCATCAATGGCGCCAAATTCTGAGCTTCACCCTTCCGCTCAAACACTTGAATCTGCATCCCATCCAACTGATCCACAACTTCTTGCAAGGTAGTGATAGCATTAACCGCTCTCCGGCTAAGTGCATCAGCTACAACATTCGCTTTACCCGGATGGTATTGGATGTCCAAGTCGTGATCTTTCACGAACTCCAACCATCTTCTTTGTCACATGTTCAGATTCTCCTGAGTAAAGAAGAACTTAAGACTCTTATGATCCGTGAAGATCCTTGCCTTGACACCATACAAATAGTGTTTCCAAAGCTTCAGAGCAAACACCACCGCGCTTAACTCCAAGTCGTGTGTAGGTAATTCTTCTCATGCACCTTTAATCGCCTAGATGCATAAGCAATTACCTTTCCTGATTGCATCAAAACACAACCCAAACCTTGACCCGATGCATCTGTATATACATCATAGTTATCAAAAACTTCCGGTAATGCTAACACAGGTGCTGTGGTCAACTTTTTTTTCAAAGTCTGAAAAGCTTCCTCACATTCATTGGTCCACTCATACTTAACATTCTTTTGAGTGAGCCTCGTGAGAGGTGTAGCTATCTTAGAGAAATCCTGCACAAACTTCCGGTAGTACCCAGCTAAACCCAAGAAACTTCTTATCTCAGTCACTGATGTCGGTCTAGGCCACTTAGAAACGGCTTCTATCTTCGCTGGATCCAGCTTAATACCTTCTCCAGAGATTATATGCCCAAGAAAACAAACTTGGTCCAACCAAAACTCACACTTAGAAAACTTGGCATACAGTTTGTTCTCCTTTAAGGTCTGTAGAACTATCCTTAGGTGTTCTTCAAGCTCTTTCTCATCCTTAGAGTACACCAAGATATCGTCGATGAAAACTATCACAAACTTATCGAGATAAGGTATGGAAACTCTTTGCATCAAGTCCATGAACTTCGATGGAGCATTAGTAAGTCCAAACGGCATGGCCAAAAACTCATAATGTCCATATCTCGTACTGAAGGCTGTCTTAGGTATATCTTACACCTTGATCATCAACTGATGATAGCCGGACCTAAGATCAATCTTAGAGAACACCTTCTTACCTTGCAACTGACAGAACATATCATCAATCCTTGTTAAAGGATACTTATTCTTAATCGTCAGTTTATTCAACTCTCTGTAGTTGATGCACAAACGCATACTCCCATCTTTCGTCTTCACAAACAAGACCGGCGCTCCCCACGGTGATGTACTTGGCTGGATGATGTTTTCTCTAGCATCTCCTTAAGCTGAGTTTTCAACTCTTTCAACTCCGCTGGTGCCATCCTATAAGGTGCTTTAGCTACTGGTGATGCTCCTGCGATCAATTCGATCTCAAACTCTATGACCCTATCAGGCATATGTCTTGGCAAATCTTCCGGGAAAACTTCAGGAAAGTCCTTAACTACACGAGTCTCTCCTAACTCGGTCATATGCTTTTCCTTATCTAACGCATAAACAACGAAACTCCGACAACTCTTCTTCAAAGCTCTTAGGGCTTTAGCTGCTGAGATAATCGGATGACGACCTTTGCTAGGCTTGTATACGTTACCCTGAAACGTCTTAGCTGATTTTTGTGATGGATTTTTGTAAAGGAAACAAAAGACAAGTAATAAAAATCCGTTAGTCGCTCAAGTGCAAAGCTTGTAGTAAAGCGGTTATGCCGGGTCGATCCCACGAGGAACGTGAGGTTTAATGCGTTTTTAAGTTTAAGCTAATGATTTTAAGTTTATCAAATAATGGGAGAAAAGCGGGACGAACAACAAAGATCCACAATTCAAGATAATCGCACGAGGCTCCTAATTTCCTACGCATGCAAATCAACCAAGGTCAAAATTAACCTATCCTAAACGCAAATTACTAATATCTTAGATAATTTGTTTATCAACTTTATCAAAGATTGATTCTTCAAGCACGATAGGCATAAATTCTTTCGAACCTATTATTTAGATTAACAATTTGATAACTTTCGTTCCTCAACAAATTAATTAATCGATTATTATTGCGGTGATCTGGTATCATTCAACTATCGTTAAACGAATATCACAAGCTTTATCTATCGATGTCAAGCACGAAATAAACGCAATGTAAATCTAACCTTTGTCGAAATAAACCGCGAAAAATAAGAAAACCGAAACGCCTTGAATTGCTTCACCCGTTCGTCCAACCAGGAGTTTAGCTACTCATATTAACTTTGAAATCAAAAGGTCGTTTGATTGTATTCGAAAACCAAAAGAAAAAGACAAATCTATTTGCTTTGTTTTTATGAAAATCGACTATATGTTACTGTGGTGCCCCTTTAGGGTTTGATACAAGTCGCTATATATAGATGAACTAAGACGGCTAGGTCAAAACTAAGTCGGTTGTGCTTGATCGGCGGTCGGACGCCCGTCCATTCTTCTCGAACGCTGCCTGCGCTTTATAATGAACTTCGAATCGGCCGAGCTTTCCTCAAACGTTAAATCGACCAAATGGTCAAATCTGCGTCCAAACTTGCTTGAATGTCACATCTACTCTGGGCGCTTCGTCCAATGCTTTAAACGCTTCGCCCACCGGACGGGACTGACGCCACCCAAGATGATCGAATTCCGATTTCTTGATTCTTGTCTCTTCTCCTCCATCTTTATCTCGGTTTAGCTCGAATTATATCAACATTGATCATCAATTTAGCCTCCAACATGTATCTACATCACATCAAAAACACATAAAGCGTAACACAATTCTAATAATCATAAAAATCATAATTAAAACATACAAATCCATCAACTTTGCGAATAACTCCTTAGCCACGTCATTTGCCCAATATTCCACTTAAACACGTGATTTCCATGCGATAAATACGAATGTCGGGAAAACATTATAAAATATAGCGTTATAAAGTACGTAAATTCACCCTAACAACTCCCCACACTTAGCTTTTGCTCGTCCCGAGCAAAACAAAACAAGATAAAGGCTCGGAAAGAATATAGACACCTCAACACATATACCACATAGTCAATAAATTAGAAGTTCACCATCGCGTGTGTGCATAGCCATAGAAAACTTCCACTAAATCCAAACTTGAAAAACTCAAAGCAAAACTAGCTAATACCCCTCGTGGACTAGCAATAAATGACACTCATAAGATGCACCTAATGGACGTGACATATCCCGAAAAGAATGATCGTATGAATCTGTGGCCTTTACGAAATACTCGAGAGGATAATCCCTACATCATATCTAGCGCTTTCTACTAGGGATAAGATAGACGATAACTTAGTCTTATATCCATTTCACATCAATTGTTAAGTTGATTTAACTATTTCACTATAAACACACATTAGAAGAAGCTATTGCCCTCATAGTAGAATAGGACATTTCGAGATAATCCCCTACCTTACTCCAATCATCAGGCAGCTTTTCTAACTGTCGTGAGCTCTTAGTCATCATAGTGGAGTAGGACATACGGGGTATACCCTACCGCACTCAAATCATCGACTAGCTTCCGACACACACCCTTTTAACTTATTAATTCAACTTTTCACTTTGACAATAGCTACGTGTTACTTATCACATTCAAACGTCTAGATATTCACAATGATCATACTTTAACTCTAAATACAAACTATCATAAATCTCACGATATATACGTAGCACTAAGCACATGACTTATTAGAAAATCAAAACTACTAATCCAAAACGGGTATAACTTTATAATGTAGCTCATCATTCACTATGGCTCGTGGGAAAATAATATCGGGTGAAACAACTAACTTACGGCATCTGAAGATCAATGAATATAACAATCCGAACAAAAACGTGTATTGCCTACTCGGGACAAAACAAAAATTTTGAAAATTTAGCTCATTTTAGCATAGAAATAATATCATGTAAGCAAATGTATAGATACATACCGACTAATCCCCTCCCCCACACTTAAAAGTTCAACATGCCCTCATGTTGTGCAGAAAGTAAAGAAGGAAGGAACTTAGCTATTTGCGCGTAGAAAATCGAGATGTTGGTCAGGCCGGAGCATGAAAGAACAACGCCCGCAAAAGTGTCGGAAACAACGTCCAAACTGAACTCAACCGAGAGCTCGACAAAAACTAGATCTCACTTTACTCGAGAAACCAGAAATATCTCGGGGGAACAATGGGGTATAATATCGCAACAATGAAAATGGTAATAAATCGAAATCGAATAGACAAAAGAACCATCGGTAAGCATACAAAACAGTGATCATAAAGTTGATACAAATCAAAACAGAATGTCGGGATGCCTTATGGCTTACATGATCCGTAAACGTAGAAAATGAAAAGTACAGGTATCATGAAAGTGCAACATGAAATCAGAAAAATAAGAGATAAAGCTCAAGAAAGGCCCGGAGTAGGCTCAGCCGGAGGAGGAACAAGAAGTCGGCGGCAGATAGTAGGGTCGGTGGAGGTGCAGCGGACCGTGAGACGTCGTCGATGAAGGTGCAGGCTGTGTAACCGGGGCAGTAGCAGTCCCAGTAGGTCTCTCCTCTGCAACCTCCTCATCATCAGGCTCTTTCTCCGCCTCAAGCACATCGGCAATAACCTGCTCGATCGCATCGGAAAAGACGAACTCCGTATCACTCTCCTTGAAAATCTGCATATCCCTCGGTTTCTTGCCCTCTACAATGCACTTCAGCACGTACATCATGTTCTTCTGCGTTTCCTGGATATCAGTCATCCAATCTCGTAGACTGTTGGCCATGCTGTACCGAGCCCTCTCCGCAGGAGATAAACTAGACAAGGAGGGAACCGGAGGTGGTGCTGAAGTGGAACCAGGCTCAGTAACGGGAACAGCCTCAGTCTCAACCGTAGACGGAGCTTTCTCTCTCTGAATACCTCTCGGGTTCTTAGGCTTGTGATCCTGCCTATACTCCGGTACTCCGGCATCGCTGCATATCTGATGAATCAAATGGGGTACAATCAAACTGCGCTTGTAATTCTTTTGACTAAACACCAACTCATCATAAATTGCTCGGCCAACATCCACATTTAACTTGAAAACCAAAGCATACATCATCCCAAGGTCGCCGATGTGAAAGTGCGTCAAATTATTCTTCGGTAGTAAACGACTCTGGATGAAACGGCAGTAAACTCTCCAATCCTCGGACCAGGCCGTAGTAACTAATTCCTTCCTATCGCCGCCTGGCCTAAGTGTCCATGCAACATCGGGGCAAACCGTCAACCTCAACTCCTCCAACGGGTCTTGTCCCGCATCCTGCCTCCGCTTAATCTCGTCTTTATAATCCAATCCCTCGAAAGCCGCCAAACCATACTTTGCATTAATGACTTGGGGCGTAAACGGAACCTTGACACCCCTCACCATTACCACACCCGTATCCAAGTTGGTTTCTGAAAAGTTGGCATAAAATTCTCTAACCAAAGAATCATTAACCGGAGTCGTCGGGATTTTCATCAAAGCGTCCCATTGCTTATCCTTCAACAGTCGCACAAAAGAGGGATCCACATTTGTTTCCACCACTGCCCTTTCGATCAACATATTTCTTGCAAAGTAGTGTTTTGTGTAGACCTCGTGTGCTTTTGGATTGACAAATCTACGAGGCAAGGGTATAGGCACTGCCGGCCTCACTCTCTTTCTAGGGTTTTCTGCCCTAGTTTCAGTCTCTTCGTGCACAGGTGTTTCCTCCGTAGCCTCAGCTCTAGAAGGTGCTTCCCCCTGATTGACCCTAGGCCTCCGTACTAAAGGAGTATCATCGTCCGTCTCAGAGTCCGAAGTGGATTCATCTCTTAAGGTTGCCCTAGTTTGGGTGGCTCTGAAATTCGCTCCCGAATACTCACACCTCGGTTAGGGTCTAAATCGGAAGGGTCATCATCTAAACGTTTACGCTTACCCGATTCGACAACTTTCTCCTTACCAGGCCTCTCCTTAATGATTTGCTTTCACCATATATTGACCTAAATATTTAAACCAAACGATTCACAACAACAAGGGTTACCCGTTTATCATCCAAAGCGGGATTTCAAACCAACCGAACCACAATCATCACCCAACAACCCATCCATCACACACCATACCACCATAATGATCAAAAGAAAACAGAAAAGAGCGAATTAAGATGGTATTCAAGTGAGCGAGCCGACCCAAAGATCGAACTTGCCAAAAACGTGAATTAAACCCGAAAAAGTTGTTAGGAACTTACCAAGTAGGATGAGTAGATGTTGATTGAGGTGAAAATCGATCAAACAACGCAAAAATATCGTCCAAAATCAAAATTTTCCTCCTAAAAGTCGGATTGCAATAGGTCCGATTCGCCAATAATATCGTGGCGTTGGAGGATTCGGTTGTGAGAATCAAAGAGAGAGGGTGAAAAGCGGCTGTAGCACTTTGAATCGCTCGATTTGGTCAAGAATTGATGAATTTAGAGCCAAAGGAGGAGAGCAACCGTTTGTTTGCTTTTAAAATTTCAAAGTGAAAGTTCATTTGAAGGAGGGGTATATATAGATAGAATATGGGCGCTGTCCAACTCGTGAACGGGCGTCCCACCGGGAAATTAGATGAACCGGACGGGCGCCCAATTTAGTAGACGCCGTCGATATTTTTGAATCACATACTGAGATTGGAGGAGATTATCGGACGAAAGCGTCCAATCTAGTGAACGTCGTCTGAAAATTAGTCATCTTTGACGGGCGCCCATACCGGTGGACGAAGTCCCAAAGAGGCTTGAATGCAAAAATCATAAAATTTCCATACAATTCAAGTTCAAAATTTCATCTCTTATTAAACTTAAATAAAGCTTCAAAAAAATACAAGTAAAAATCAAACGAAGTAATGTAGAATTTCTAGGACATAAAACAAATAGAGAACGGTGGGTTGTCTCCCACGGCGCTTTTGTTTAACGTCGGGCTCGACGGAGGTAAAACTAACTAAGAGGTCACGGGTCTCATGAGATCTCGTCCCCATCCACTATGCGAATGAGACGTCGAAGCATGTCGATAGCGGAGGAAAATCGAACACATCCTGCAAACACCAATCCTCACCACTACCTCAAGACCTCTGAAATGCTCACCCGCACAGCACGAGTGCCAAATCCAACGACATATAGAATCATTAAGTATTGTGTACGGACGTCCTATAGCTTCCTCAGAACTCCTCGATCGTGAAATCGCTTGCCTCCCGAACAAGGTGGAACAATGATAACGTATGTGATGGTCTTAACACGAGTACTAATATCAAAATCTACATGAAGAATTATAGTGCCTCCTGGTCCATCATCTATCGTGATCGAATCCGACTAATGAGCGGAAACTCCTCGTGAGGCGAACTCCGTGAAGATCCATAACTAGAAAGCAAAACTCGCGAGATAGACACATAAAAGCTTAGTAAAACTAACTAAAATAACATACGGAAGCAAAACGAACTAAGAAAAACTAAAACAAGATTTGATATCTAGGATGCCTCCTAGTAGCGCTTTTTAGTTTATGTCGTTAGCTCGACATTCAATTCAGTCTAACCCGGTCGGGCCACTTTGGCTTCCTCGCCGTCATCTCAGAATGTAATTCTTAACAACATTGGGTCTACAAAAACAGCAGTGCAGACTCGGGATTCGTCCCAACCATTTTTCCCAGGCCTGCCTGATCTTCTGTCTGACTGGAGATCTCTTTCGTACTTTATGCTTCTTCAAATCCATTTCTTTCCAGTATTGTTCCATGTCCCAGCTTCCGGCAAAAATTTCAACCGTGATTCAAAGCCATTATCGGAGAATAGGTCTGGGGAGAACTCATCGCAGTCATCGACTCCTGAAGTGGTACAACTTAACAAATCAAGGAATTTAACTACTTCGGGTGATTCCTTCGGTTGGCCAATGTAGTGTTTGCATCGTTGACCGTTGACCTTGAAAGGCTGATCGCCAATCCCCTCGCCTCTAAAACGCCGCTAGGAAAAGCAGATAGGATCTCAAATGGACCGGACCAACGCGTCCTTAGCTTTCCCGGGAAAGATGCGGCTGGTATTGTATAACAAGATCACCGCTCGCTTTGCATGAAACTCTCTTTTCTTTATCTTTTATCATGAAGTAATTTCATCCTTTCCTTGTCGATCCGTGAACTCTCATAAGCTTGGAGCCCGAACTCGTCTAATTCATGTATCTCGCTGGAGCCTACGTTCTCCGCAAGCTTGGGAGTCGAAGTTTAGGAACTTAATTGCCCAATAGGCTCTATGCTCTAACTCTACAGGCAAATGACAGGGCTTTCCATAAACCATTTGGTATGGTGATGTACCCATAGGGTTTTTGTATGCGGTCCGGTAAGCCCACAAGACATCATCCAGTTTGCACTCCAATCTTTACGATGCGAGTTGATCGCTTTCTCGAGATTTTCTTGACGCCTCGATTACTACGCTCAACTTGCCCACTGGTCATAGGGTGATATGGTGTGCCACTCTTATGCTTAACACCATACTTAGCTAACGAGGCTATCCAGGGTTTATTAATGAAGTGTGAACCTTCATCGCGATCGTGGCTCTGTGGGCGTGAAACCTCGTAAAAATGTTTTCTTCGAAATTTCATGATTGCTTTATGATCATTCAGTGGAGTTGCGACAACTTCTACCCATTTAGAGACATAGTCTACACAGCACTGAAATGTATTTATTTCCGCATGAAGATGGAAATGGTCCCATAAAGTCTATGCCCCATACGTCAAACACTTCACATTCCAATATGGGTTGAAGTGGCATATCATATCGCCTGGTCAAAGTACCGGTTCTCTGGCATCTATCACAGCCTTTGCAGAAGGCTTCCGTATCTTTAAAAATCCTGGGCCAGTAGAAACCGCATTGAAAAATTTTGGCAACGGTCTTCCATGCACTAAAATGACCGCCAGTGGGGCCACTATGACATTGCTCAATAATATCCCGTTGCTCACATTCAGGTACACACCGGCGAGTAACCCATCCTTGCAGATCTTGAATAGATATGGTTCTTCCCAGACGTAGTACTTCAAATCAGAGAAGAACTTCTTCTTCTCCTGGTAGGAAAATTCGGGATTCAAATAGCTAGAATGAAGGTAATTGACAATCGAGGCATACCAAGGGGGATCGGGGTTATGGACATCCATATTCATGACACTCTCGAAGGGATAATAAAGATCAATGTCCAAAGGATCTTCCTCGCTACTGGTAGTACTCTCGAAATATGGTCCGCTACGGTGTTCTCACTACCCTTATGTCCTTGATGTGAACATCGAATTCTTGAAGTGTAAGAATCCATCTTAGCGAGCCTCGGTTTAGCATCCTTTTTGTTCATCAAATAACGCAGAGTCGCATGATCGATCCATACAATCACCTTGGCACCAAGCAAATAGTCATGGAACTTATCCATAGAAAACACAACGCTAACGCCTCCTTTTCCGTAGTGGTGTAATTCGCTTGGGCTGGATTCAAGGTATGGCTTGCGTGAAATAGGTTGGAACTTACCATTAATCCTTTGTCCTAATACAAGACCCACAAAAGCGTAATTGGAGGCGTCACACATCGATTCGAATGGTATGTTCCAATCCGGAGAGATCGAGGATAGGGGCGAGAGGTCAAACGCCGCTTTAAGCTCTTTGAAGGCAACTTGATGATCATTATCGAAATTGAAGGTGACGTCATCCTTCAAGAAAGTTGATAAAGGTTTCGATATTTTTGAAAAATCTTTTATGAATCTCTCAGTAGAAACCCACATGACCAAGGAAGCTTCTTACTTCCTTCGTGTTCTGGGGTAATTCATCTTTTCAATAGTCTCTACCTTAGCTTTATCAACCTCTATGCCTTTAGCGGAGATCTTGTGACCTAAAACAATTCCTTCGGTTACCATCGGATGGCACTTTTCCCGCTTGAGAATCAAATTCTTCTCTACACACCTCTGCATGATTTCATCTAGATTTTTAAGATAGTCCATAAATGATGTGCCAAATACCGAGAAGTCGTCCCATGAACACCTCCATGCACTTCTCTACAAGCCCATCAAAGATAGCCAAACATACATCTTTGAAATGTGGTGGTGCATTACAAAGTCCAAGGGCATTCTTTATAAGCGAAAGTACCATAAAGGCGGTGAAGGTTGTTTTCTCTTGATCTTCGGGTCAATAGGGATTTGGAAGTAACCTGAGTAACCGTCTAAAAACAATAGAATTCATGCCCCGCCAAACGTTCCAACATTTGGTCTATAAACGGGAGTGGGAAATGATCTTTTAAAGTTACCTCGTTTAGCTTCCTATAGTCTATACTGGACTCGGTACCCGATGACTAATCGACACCACCTCTTCACCTTTGTCATTCTTTTCGATTGTAATGCCCCTTTTTTTGGTACAACTTGAGTGGGGAGACCCAATCACCGCCGCCTATCGCATAAATGATCCCCATATCTAATAGCTTAATGATCTCTTTCTTCACCACTTTGCACTGCATGTGTGGGTTTAAACGTCTCTGTGGTTGTCTTATACGCCTTCGCGCTTTCTTCGCTCTTATTTTATGCATACATATGTCGGGTGAGATGCCTCTTATATCTTCTATCACAACCGAAAGCTCTCGCATTTTCTTTAGAACTTCGGTTAATTCAACTTCTTCTTCCGATAGTTTAGATGAGATAATTAGAGGTAAGCGCTCACCTTCTCTCAAGAAGATATACTTCAAATGCCGAGGTAGCGGTTTGAGAACAAGGTCCTCAGCGGTTCCTCTAAGTCGGGTCTTGGGTTCCCCCTGCTTTAGATCCTCCTTGGTGATAGGGTCAAAACTCTTGCCTCAAGCAAGTCTACTTCTTCCGAGGAGAGAGAGAGTTCTTTCGAGAGAGCACTAAGTCCTCTTGACAGAAGTCTTCTCCATAGGCGGCCTCTAGCTGCGTCTAGGGTGTAGTCTGTGAAATCATCTAACGTTTCAAGCACAAAGCCGGTGAGGTTTTCTAGGTGATCTAAGGGCTTTAACTACACTGTAGCGTATTTCCTCATCTCCAACACGTAGGTGACAAATCCTCGCATGCAATCTATAGTGGCTCTGCGAGATAGGAAGGGTCGCCCTAGGAGGAGGGGTATCTTCTTCTTTAGTGTCTAAGACATACCAATCAACAGAAATGTGAATTTGTCTACTTGGACCGTAAGGTCTCAAAGCACTCCGTTGGCTCTCTTGAAAGATCTATCTGCAAGTTGGATGCTTATGGATGTAGGTTCCAATAGATGGTCAAGGTGCGCTCTCTTGCATGATAGAGACATCAAACTAATGGATGCTCCTAAATCACACAGAGAATTTGGGAAGCTTAACTCCTTGATTTTTAGAGTTAAGACAAATTTTCCGGGATCGCTGCGCTTTTCAGGAATTCCTCCGTCGGCAATAGCGGAGCATTCTTCTCCCAATCTTTTCTCCATTTCCCCCAATTTTTTCTTCGATGAAACAACATCCTTCACGAACTTGGCGTACTTAGGCATCTCAACCAATACCTCGGATAAGGGCAAATTTACTTGGGTGTTTCTTAATAGGTTGAGTACTTTGTCATACTTCTTGTCTTCAGATAAGGGGATGTTGTGCTTCCTTGGTGGGAACGGGAGCTTATTCAGTTCGTCTTCGGAGAATACTTTCTTGGTGGAGGAAGCTCGTAAAGCTTTGTCTTCAAGATCTTTCCACCTTAACACTTTTTCAGTCTTTTTACCCGTCAGGGGATCCTCTGCCTGAGTGACTCTCTCAGGTTCATTAATTCGGTTCTCACTCACCCGAGATCCTTCTCCAACCTCGATCTCATTTTCGTCTTTCACTCATCCAAGTCGTGGATCATGAATCTTCCTCCTACCGAATCAAGGGTAGGAGGGTTTACTCGCTTCCTCAGTTCTCGTCTATAACTAGGTTGTTGCAATTGTGTACCGGACCTCAAATTCATAGCATTGGACTCCTCTTGTCCATAGGAAGTAATGGGCGTGAGCTCGGAACAGTGGTTTGTTCTTGCTTCAGCTTGGGCTGCATGATCACTTTTAGGTTTTTTCTGTAAAACTTGGTAGGCGACGACCTGAGGTGCAGCGACCAATTGTTCAACTAATTGTATCTAATTGTCTTTCTAAGTTCTTCATCGTCCTCTGCTGCTCTTCATACTCTGCCCTTGTAGGGGCAGTGCCATAAGTGGAGGAGTCCTGATTAGGGCGGTTTTGCTGCGAGTTTTGATTAGCTTTTGGTTGAGAATTTGAACTTTGACTCGAGTTGGGGTTCTGGTAGTAGGCATTGCGAGAGGTATTCTGTCCCGAGTTTTGAGCGCGGTTTTGGTCATAACCATAATTTCTATTCTGGTTGTAGTTTTGACCTTGAGAGTTATTCTGGTTCGAAAATCTCTGGTGTTGCTGGCCAGAAGAATTGTTTCTCTCATGTCCACCATTCAAGGGGCATGTTGTAGAAATGTGACCTCTAAGCCCACAGTATAGCGATTCACGTAATCATACTTGCCTCGTTTGTTGGGCGGAGATTGGCTTGAAAGCCAGGGGTGGGAATGTATTGACAATGGTCACTGATGTGACCAGTCTGATAACAATTATCACATGAGAATACTTGTGCATTCTGTTGGAGAGAGGGTTGATTTTGATTTTTAGTCATGGTCAAAGCGTAAAGTTGAGCTGCGCAGGTCGCAATCATTTGACCATGATTCGGTTGTTGACTTCTTCGATTTTGGGTACAAGGAGGACCGTTGGTGATTGATACGTAGGTGCATAGTTGTACTAGCTATATCTTCAAATAAATCCCACCCTTGCTTTGTGGGTTTTCTTCAAGAAGACTCCTCCAGGATGAAGAGTTGACCATTCCTTTTGTGGACTCGTTTAGACCCAAGAAAGTATGGACCTTCCTCTGCAAATCCATTCCATGATGGGGACATTTATTCAACAAAATTTTGAAGCGCTTCCATGCTTCAAAGAAAGATTCATCACTCAGTTGATGAAAATTTGAGATTCGTTAAGACATTGAGCTTTGCCTTAGACGGAGGGAAATCTTGGGCTAAAAATTGACTTTCAAGTCGGGCCCAAGTTTGGATAGATTCGAAGGAGAGATTTAAACCATTCCATTGCTTCTCCACGGAGTGAGAATGGAAATAGTTTCACTTAATGATGTCTTGGCTGACATCCTTAATGCGAGTAGTATCGCATATACCCAGAAATACATAAAGATGCGTATAGGGGTTCTCAGATTGATACCCATAGAAAGTTGATGCATGTTGCACCATCTGGATAAGGGCTGGCCTTATCTCAAACGGAGTCAGATCGGTAGGGATAACTCTTGCCGAACGAATATTAACGTCACCAGGAGTGGCATAGTCCGCGCGAGTGCGGTTGGCTGAGCCATTGAGGCAATAATTTCTTCCTCAAAGAAGAGGTTAAATAGGAAATTATCTTCAGAAGAGTTTTCACTCAAACTCTCTTCGATTTCCTCTTCGGAAATTGGAATGGGTTCGGGGACTTTTCGTTTACGGTTCACTCGAACTACGTCTCGTTCGAGCTCAGGCTCAAAAATTAACTGCCCTTGTTTACTTCGTGTTTGCATACAACGGAGTCAAACTAGGGAGAGACAGAGAAATAAAAGAAAGGAATCAGGAAAACGGACGGGCGTCCAATATTATGGACGAGCGTCTTGGTGGGACTAGGACTGGACGGGCGTTTAGTGACACCACCGCTCGTTCGTCTAGCAGAATACCTGAACGGGCGTCCAAATATTACGGACGCTCGTTTGAATGAATAAAAATGAAATCGGATCAAAAATTTCCAGTGGACGGGCGTCCAAGATTCAGACGCTCGTCTGGTACCGGAAGAACAAGAACAGACGCAGAAATTGCAGAAGTCAAAAAGGCTCCTAAGGGAGAACCTTAAACCCTAACTAAAACAGCAGTGACTGATCTATTTAAATCTTATGCTAAAAACACATAAAACCGTGCCAAGTTCCCCGGCAACGGCGCCAAAAACTTGTGATGGATTTTTGTAAAGGAAACAAAAAGACAAGTAATAAAAATCCGGTTAGTCGCTCCAAGTGCAAAGCTTGTAGTAAAGCGGTTATGCCGGGTCGATCCCACGAGGAACGTGAGGTTTAATGCGTTTTTAAGTTTAAGCTAATGATTTTAAGTTTATCAAATAATGGGAGAAAAAGCGGGGCGAACAAAGATCCACAATTCAAGATAATCGCACAGTTCCGAATTTCCTACGCATGCAAATCAACCAAGGTCAAAATTAACCTATCCTAAACGCAAATTACTAATATCTTAGATAATTTGTTTATCAACTTTTATCAAAGATTGATTCTTCAAGCACGATAGGCATAAATTCTTTCGAACCTATTATTTAGATTAACAATTTGATAACTTTCGTTCCTCAACAAATTAATTAATCTGATTATTATTGCGGTGATCTAGGTATCATTCAACTATCGTTAAACGAATATCACAAGCTTTATCTATCGATGTCAAGCACGAAATAAACGCAATGTAAATCTAACCTTTGTCGAAATAAACCGCAGAAAAATAAGAAAACCAGAACGCCTCTTGAATTGCTTCACCCGTTCGTCCAACCCAGGAGTTTAGCTACTCATATTAACTTTGAAATCAAAAGGCTGTTTGATTGTATTCGAAAACCAAAAGAAAAAGACAAACTGCTGCTGTTTTTTATGAAAATCGACTATATGTTCTGTGGTGCCCCCTTTAGGGTTTGATACAAGCTGCTATATATAGATGAACTAAGACGGCTAGGTCAAAACTAAGTCGGTTGTGCTTCAGTCGGCGGTCGGACGCCCGTCCATTCTTCGACGCCAAATGCGCTCTATAATGAACTTCGAATCGGGCCGAGCTTTCCTCAAGCGTTAAATCGACCCAGCGTCCCAAATCTGCGTCCAAACTTGCTTGAATGTCACATCTACTCTCGGGCGCCGTCCCAATGCTTTAAACGCCGTCCACCGGACGGGACTCGGGCGCCACCCAAGATGATCAATTCGATTTCTTGATTCTTGTCTCTTCTCCTCCATCTTTATCTCGGTTTAGCTCGAATTATATCAACATTGATCATCAATTTAGCCTCCAACATGTATCTACATCACATCAAAAACACCGCAAAGCGTAACACAATTCTAATAATCATAAAAATCATAATTAAAACATACAAATCCATCAACTTTGCGAATAACTCCTTAGCCACGTCATTTGCCCAATATTCCACTTAAACACGTGATTTCCATGCGATAAATACGAATGTCGGGGAAAACATTATAAAATATAGCGTTATAAAGTACGTAAATTCACCCTTAACAATTTTCCTGGGGCCATAAAGATCACCCTCTTACCCCTACAATCCAAGTAGACATAATTCTTGGACAACCAGTCCATACCCAGGATAACATTGAAATGTGATAAATCCAACACCGTCAAGGCATGCTGGCACTTGTAAGTCCCAACTCTAATATCAACTTAGGGTGTGACTTGAGCACATCTAGTAACTCTGCCCAAAGGTGTGGTTATACTCAAAGGTCTCTCCAATTCCTTAAGAGGTAGGTTCAACTTCTTAGCCATCTTAGAGGAAACAAAAGTCCCTGAAGCTCCAGTATCAAACAGAGCTGAAACTGCTAGATTATCTATGATTATGGTACCTAACAAGTGAATCAATTTAAGTACAAATATATAATATCATATGCGCGCTATATCATATTAAATATCTATAATAAACACAAACACTGAAAAGTACCTGTCACCACAAGGTCATCTGCTGCAAAGACACGAACTGGTCTACTACTCATGGCACGATTACCCTGCTGGTTACCTCGTCCTCCTGCCTGATTACCTTGAGAGAGATTCTTAGGACACGCCCTCGAGTAATGTCCCACTTCCCCACAGTGGAAACAACTCAAGCTACCTGCCATGCACTCTCATGTATGTGTTTTGTTACACTTAGCGCAAACCGATGGCGTCCCACTTGCTGAACTCTTCGTGGCCGGATTTCCCGTCCTCTTAACACTCTGCTGCGGTGCTCCTCTATTACTTCCTTGATAATTCGAGAAAGATCTCTTATCTCCAACTACAACCGTCGGTTTACTAGCAAATCTTTCCGCAATCAAAGCTCTATCCATGACGCTTGCCATGCTGGTAGGTCTATCTCCTAGCATGCCCTTTGCCACTTCATGTGACAATCCTTCCATGAACTTGTCAATATTTTTCTCCTCACTTCTCATGATTTCGTGGATAGAATCTCGCCTAACCCATGGAATTTCTCGAGTATCTTGAGTCAACAGTAGTGTATCTTCCTTGTTTCAAACTCGAAAATTCATTAGCCTTTGCATTCTCAGGTTGTTCTAGGAAAGTATTCCTTGTAGAAAAGGTCCTTAAACACTTTGCCCAATCCGTGATCCTCGGATTAACTTTCTCATAAGCTTCCATCCAACTTTCCGCATTTCCTGCCAACAAGAATATTGCTAGTGAGCCCATTCGGTTCTCGGAGCTTTCACATTTCTCGCACGTCCTCTCAAACCCACGAATCTATAAATGCACTCTTCTTTGGCTCAACATTGCCAAAGAATTCGGCACCTGTGCTTCTTCATCTTATCATACCAATCCACTTGCCTGTCGTAACCCCCAAGCGATGATGATGTATCAGACGGGCTGGCCGAACCGTGGAGCATTCTGAGCCGTCGGACCCGCGGGATAACCCATAACTGGCTGCTGAGGTGGATGGGGTGTGGGATACTCAACCGTAGGGGCAATAACATTCTGATGTTGTGGTTGAGGTTGCTGAACCTGCTGTTGGAGGTGGGTCTGTTGCGGATAGGTGTAGCCAGGTGCTACAAAAGTATCTGACCTAGGCGGTGGTGGAGGTAGAACCGTTGGTTGAGGTGTAAAACTTAGTGGTGTGGAGGAAAACACCGATGCCTGTGGACGACTGAAAAACTGACTAGCCGGTGGCACAGACGCTTGCTGAGGTTGCACAGAGACGGCTGGGAAGGTACTCACCGGTGGATGAGAAAGTCCTAATCCTGTCCAGCTTATGGTCATTAGAGGCACCGACATTCCTGGTGTTACTCCTGCTGAAGTGGTGATAAACGGTATGCTGGGGTTAAACCATGAAGGACCCCCTTGTTCCACTATTCCCCTAACGATGATATCTGGTCCTTGATTCACCCCATGCATGATGTTTCTCACAGACAGGGTGTTCACTTGAGAAACTGTAGGGCCCTGGGTAGTTGGTCCACTTCTTCTCCTTCTCGGGATTCTGACTTCAGTAAATCCTGCCTCAGTATTACCCGTCTGGGCGTTAGCCGCCTCAGTGTTATTCGTATTAGCTCCTCCTCTAGTAAGAACCATTATGTAAACAAGAAAAGAGAGGGGTTACTAAAGCTCTAACACTTATCTTAAGGAAGAAATCAAGTCCTACACAGCAAAGAAAACATTTCTCTCTGATACCAACTGTAACGCCCCGTTCCCGGACACCGAGTCTTTATCCGGAAAGAGCGCTCGGCACAAATATTATCAAATAAATTCAATAATATATGTAAGCCTTACGTCATACATCAAAACTAAAACGACGCGGAAGATAAAACGACCCGGGAAACAAAAGATCAAACACACGGTTTTCAATGCTGCGAAAACTAACTCCAATAAAGAAAACTAAATCATCCAACATTCAAATCCCAAAAGAACTCAAACCAAACTAATCCAAAAGAAAACAACATTGTTTGAACTTGAATCAACAACTTTATTGAAAGAAACAAAACTAAAAGAACTAAGTTTTCAAGAGCTCCGTCTCACACGTCATCGTCGAAGAACTCATCGTCATTAGCAACCTGTTCATCTTCTTTGGGGAATGGGAAAGACAAACATAAAGTAACGGGGTAAGTACATAAGTAATCGGTAACGCGTAGAAGATCGTATAACGTCGGTCTCATAAAGAAATAAAAGCAACGCCGTCTTTTATTAATTCATTCCATTATTAGCCCTAGCTAACTATCATATTATGGTCATAGCATAACATGAGGTTCCAAAGGTATCTAGCTTAGCTCAAGTTTGTTACATCATGAATAACAAGGGTACTTCGCCTAGTAATAGGATGTACTAGGACAATTGGGTGCATCCTACTTAGAGACACGCTCTAGTAGCCCCGGAAATATCTGAGTCCCGATAATGTGATGACCGGCAGAGTGCACCATACGCTTTATCTAGCCAATCGATTGACCGGCGTGGGTACAATCTACTTTGTCTAGTCAGAGAACACATCGCGATATTATACTATGCCTTACCAAGCATTGCATGATGTTTAAGATTATTAATCTAACACATACGTTTGATTAGATGTTTAACTAGCCACCTAAGTTGATTCACATAAAAGGCTCACCTATCAGTCTACTCCATCTTCTTAAGACCACTAGACTCTAACAAAACCTAGCACATGCACAGACATCGATAAACCCTACCTTATCGAAGCACAAGGCAAATCCAAAGCTTTCGACGGTCCCACACTTCATCTTTTTAGGGAATCCATATGGTGCCGGAACTAAACGCATCAAAAGCTAATTCAAGGCTTTGTAACTTAAGGTTAAGTAGTAAAAACATGATTATGAAGCCTGAAACCAAGCTGACACTATAAAACAGTAAAAACGAAGTAAACAGGGCAAACGCCCGTTTGACACCCTGTAGACGCACGTTTGCCTTAAACGAATGTCTACTACTCCCCAACGCCCGTTCGTGAAAAATAGCCACATCCTTTTTCAACTGTCAAACACTCAAACGCCCGTCCAAAATACCCAACCGCTCGGTTGAGCTACAACGATCGCAAACGCCCGTTTGCCCTTGTGCAAACGCTCTTGCCTGGGTTTTCCCCAGAAATCTGCAACTCTCTAAACGCGATTTCCAACCCAATTCCGCCCCAAACTCCAACTTAAATAGATTACAAACAACGAAAATAACATACAAATTGCTCTATAACCTTACGACACCTTAGTCAAACGATAAGAACACCACGTTACCTTAAATTGCGTGGTACTACGATCCGAAGCTTCAACCCGTCAAAGGTTTAACCTTTAACTTCAAACCTATAAACGATAAATCCAAAAGGTCACTACGATGCTTAAACTCAGAAAAACACAACTAGCAACGATGATGAACAAACCCTAATATCAAGAACGATGAGGGGAAAACTTACGTTAACGGATTTAGGGATTGTTGATATCGAAAGCTTCCTCGTCTCGCGGTGATCCTTTTTCCCTTGAGATGTCTACGTTTTTTTATCAACGGATTAGCCTAGAGATTCGAAAAAGATCAGGATATTACAATACGTACCGAAAAAGATGGAAACAGTAATGTAATTTGCGACATGAAAGGGATAAAGCCAGTGGAGAGGAGAGGAGGATTTTGACTTTTGATAATAAAATATCAAATGTTTTTCATTCTAATGTGATACAACGGTAGATATGTTGTGGGTGCGAATAAATATCTCCTTTATTTTCTTACATGTTCTTTTTTAGTCTCTTGTAAATATCATGTAACTCTCTTTCCGGTATAATATACTCCATCCATTCTGTAATATAAAACATTTTAATATTTTAGTTTTGTCCGATAATACAAGTCTTTCTCGCATTCTAATACAATATTAAATGCATTTACTTTTACTTTCACACTAAACAATGCAATATTATTAGTCATTCCTAGAAAACAATACAATATTTTATCTTGAAATATTAAGAAGTAACTCATTTATGAAATTTCAAAACTATGTGAAATAACCAAAAAGCCCTATGTTATAGGACAAATCTATATTTTGGGACGGATATAGTATTAATATAAGCCCTGATTAATGGGATGAGATCACCTGTCCAATTTGTGTGTCTAATTTCGGTGTCTAAGTAAAAACGACGTCGTTTCATATGTGTTTTATTTCTTGAAGAAAATAAAATAAAAATAAAAAAGAAAAACCAAAAAAAAAACACACATGTAAACAACGCTGTTTTTACTTAGACATAGAAATTAATTGTATTAATAAATCGACGGTGATCTCATCCCTGATTAATGCTATTTTGTTGCTGTTAAAAAAGATATACACATAATTTTAAATCTTTTAGAAAACAAAATGTAACTCCTCTGCCATATTGATTTTGTGTGATATTTAAATCATCTATTTACATGCTGCATTGTGAACGTGTGGTGCCGATATTTTTATACGTAAAAACACATCCTAAAAAGTTTTGAAGTAATGATACAGCGCCAACCGCCCCATCAAATGACATAACATAAGATCTATCTATCTGATTTGTTCGTGATCGTTGTGTCACCTATTATGACACAAATGATTGTGACCAGTATAATAGTCGAAAAGTTTATCATTTGCTTGATCAAAGTTTCAAAAATATAGCAAAATACTACGTACCTAACAGGTCATTTCTCTGGCCTAGGTTTGAAAAACAGTCCCCACCCCACATAAAGTGTTGAAAAATTAGGGTCTTGATCTATATCTATCTAGGTTTACTGTATAAGAAAAGGGGCTTTCCGTACAATTCTTCGATGCAGATGTTTGTCTCTCATCCCCCTCAACCTTTTCTCTTAGATCTGCTTAAGCTTCTTTCTTCTTCACGGGATCCTACCCCACCACCACCACAAAAAAAACACATTTAGTTTTATTTGCAGGTTGGTTCTTTAAAATATCAGATTCTTGAAAGAAGAAAAAAATGAGTAATTTAGTGATCTGTTTTGTGCTTGTTCAAGAACTTTTGGACAAAAGACATTGTGGGATTCAACAAAAGAAACAAATTTTCTGCAGTTTGATGGAGGACAGAAAGATGGATCTAATGTTCTTTTAATTTCTTCTTTGTTTTAGGGCTATATGGAGAGGGTACTGTTGGTATCAGATTTTTTAAAATCTGGGAGGTGCCTGCTAAATTCTTACACAAAGTCCAGATTTAACCTTTGAGGCCAAGGTTAATTCTAGACAACCCTTCTTGTTTCTTTTTCATACCCCCTCATTATGTTAATTTGTCGGCCTTTTCTTTTTCTTTTTTCTTTTTTCTTTTTGGTCTTTTAAGCTGCTAAGTTCCTCTAAATTATTGGAAAAGCCCTACTTTTTCTAGGTTTCATGGATTATTACATCTCCAGATAGAGAAATGCATACAAGTGGTCTCAGAGCATTTGGTCAAGCCATAGTGGTGTTAATTGGTAGTCACTGGTCATGATGGATTGAGATTTGTGTGGGGGGGGGGGTTGAGGGGAAGGGAAGGGAGGGGGGGGAGGGGAGTGGGGAGGAGGGAGCACATTTGCAGCAGCCAGCAGTTTTTGGAGTTGAACTTCTTTTTGAGCAATGATATGGCACAACGGTTGTTGCACAACGAGTGACACAATGGTGATATCATTGTTGATTGTGTTAGATTACACCGTGATCAATATAGACTCGTTATAATCAACAGTGCAATCATCGTTGTGTCGTTCGTTGTGGCACAACCGTTGTGCCCGTATCATTACTCCTACTTTTTTACCATTTGATGAGCAAAGTGGGGAGTGGGGAGGAGGGAGCACATTTGCAGCAGCCAGCAGTTTTTGGAGTTGAACTACTTTTTGAGCAATGATATGGGCACAACGGTTGTGCAACGATTGTGTTACCGTGATCAATATAGACTCATTATAATCAACGGTGCAATCATCGTTGTGTCGCTCGTTGTGGCACAACCGTTGTGCCCGTATCATTACTCCTACTTTTTTACCATTTGATGAGCAAAGAGAGATGTTACGATAGAAGTACTGATAGTTGTGCACGTATCATTACTCCTATTTTTTTTACCATTTGATGAGCAAAGAGAGATGTTACGATAGAAGTACTGATAGTGCCACATTTGATGGAGCAAAGAGAGATGTTACGATAGAAGTAATGTTAGTGCCACAATCACTCGGATACAACAAGTGACAGAATATGTGTTTGGTAAAAGAATGTTGTGACACTCGTTGTGTATGACTGATGATTATGACAGTAGCATCATCTTTGTGATAAACAACCGTAACAATTACATGCATTACATCATTCCATTTTTATTAAATTTCATATAATACACACTTACTTTGTGAATGATACAAAAAAATGAAAGGTTATGATGCATTTTAGTACTTGGTATAATCATCCTACAACCAGTGGCAGAGCTACATACAACCAAGGGCGGACAACTGACCCCCCCCTTGATCTGGAAAAATTACACTAATATATGTACAAAGCATATCATTTGCCCCTTTACATTTTTTATTTGCTTTTAAAATTCTATTGCCTCCCTCATCCGAAATCCTGCGTCCGGCCCTGTTTCTACAACGGTTATATTAAAAACAACTCCTAATAAAAGGAACAAAACCTGTTAAAATCAATTGATATATTAAGTATTTTGTATCAGTTGATTATTGTTAACTAGTAGGGAAACATACTCTGAAATGTAACCTTAAACGACAATAACAGAAGAAAAAATGAAAGAAGAAAAAATATATATGATTGAAATAATACACCAAATCTACGTGATTCTGTGATATTGATCTACGGTCAAGGGCAAAATCGAACAAAGTAAACTATAGTATTCATAGAATCTGATTAACCAAAGCTCAAGAGCCTTATTTATCTGAAAACCAAAGAAAAAAAACACCAGACTAAATTAAATTAGCTCACCTTAAAAATTAATCTCAAAATTAGGATTCTTAATACCAAAAACCTTATTTTGATCATCTTCACATTCATCATTGTGGATATCATTTGAAAGGGCACCACAACGAATCCACTTTCAGGGCATCAAACCAACATATATCTTGTAATTAGTAAAATGTAAAGCTCGACATTCGACTTTGCAGACTGTTTTCGACGTCTTTAAAGTTAAACCTAGCCCGAAGTATGGTATCACGGTAGATTCAGATGGTGCCTTTAACAAAGGTGCCCTATATCCAATACTCTCCTTGGTTTTGACACATAAACACACACATCGATTGGAGGGGGAGTGTTATTGCCCTATCACAATCATCATCATTTCAATAAAGGATTAATGTCATGTTGTGGTAGTTTTTTTCTTTGTCCTAGAGTCTGATATTTCTCACCTTTTATGATAAGATATAAAACCACTGTCAGCGAGCATCCTTATCTCTTATGCACATGATGCCATTAATATATGTTCTTTGCTTTTAAAATTTTGAGGACAGCAGAAATTCATGTGGAAGAAACAGAGAAAAAACAAAAAAACCTAATTATCTAGAATTTCTCAAAGAAAAAAAAAAAAAAGGTTTGCTGCACGCTCTGTCTCCCATATCATATGCCCTTTGTTTTGTTATCATGTGTTTATTGTGAACAATTGGTTGAATGTAACTTTTTTAAGATGTTGATGTTTGAAGATAAAATATTCTTGATATATAGGGTTTAACTAATATTAGGGCAGTGAAATTAGGAAGTTTTTGTATGCTTTGTAATGATAATGTACTTGTTATGTTAAAGCCTATGACCTCCTCCTCTAATATCATATGTTCTTGTCCTCAGGGATATAACTCAGTGGTTTAAAAGTTTGAGTGTACGTTGTAGTGACACTCGCGGTCTAGCCTATATATTTGGATCGTGCGTGGGGGTTCGATTTCGAATCCTGTTTGGAGCGGCTCTTTTCAGCAAAAAGGTTTAAAGACATGCAGTCTGAGTACATTGAATCATTGAGGCATATAATATTCCTCGAATTATATCCTCCACTAATCCCAAGGACGGAGCCAGGATTTAACTCTAGGGTGGGCTAATGGACTATATCCGGTTTGTCGGGTGGGCTGGATTAAGAAAATTTGACGGATCAAACTGGATCACATAGAATTTTTAGTGTGATATTTTTTTGTCCGGGTGGGCTTAGCCCCCCTCAACATTTCACATACCTCCGTCCTTGACTAATCCTGGAGACGGGATGGTGGAGGGCCGTAACCCTTTAGGTTGGGGTTCAACCTTTTGTTTTTCATATGGTCACTCAAAAGTTTAAGTGGTTAAGGAGGGATCGAGCCAGGATCCTCTCAAGTACTAGACCACAAACTAACATTGAATTTCCCAGAAGGGAGACCATGCAGTAGAATTTTCCAGTAAACGATCCAGTCTTCTTTGGATATCGAGTTTCACTATGGTTCTTACATCAAGGAAAGTCTGATGCATAAAGATTCTGCTTTAGTGAACAAATCAAAACTAAAATGTTAAAAATTTGGATATCGAGTTTCACTGGGGTTCAACGATTTTACTTTAGTGAACAAATGAAAACTAAAATGTTAAAAACTAAATTACTCGTAATTTCCTTAGTTTTAGGCTAAAGTGCTCGTTAATCAATAAATGATGTCTTTATATCCCCTGGATACGGCCTAGTGGAGGCGGGTGAGGTGGTGTAGTGCCTTGCTATATCTAAAGCCGGAGGATGGGGTTCGAGTCCCGTAAAGGGCCGGCCCTTTCGAAGAAGAGATATCTAATGAAAAGCCTCATCCCTCGAGTTCTTGAGTCCACGATTAACCTCTCTCGCATTCTGTGGGAACGGGAGCGAGGGGTCCCTCACGGTTAGGGTTTAACGGTTTAATAAATGATGTCTTTATAGTGTCAAAAATTAAGTGTACCTATCACTCTAACTATGGACTAGCCACCCTGAAGTACACTAAGTGAATTGTACTAAAACCTTTGGGCTTTTTCATTTGAAGGAATTAATAATAAAAAAAAAATGCTGGCTGAGCCCAATAGATCTCGTTTCTCGCGAACCAACGTATTCTGCTTATAATTCCATTCATCAAACAAATACTTTACGCATTATTGTAAAATCTCCTTTTAAATTATGCATTGTAGAGATTCCGGTGTATTTTAAGTTTTAACTATGCTTAGCCTTATCTGCAAAAAATGAGGTAAAAGAAAATAGGGTATTATTTAAATGAATGAGAAAAGAAAATAGAATATATGATTATCAAGTTGAATTATTATTTCTCTCCAAAATTACATTATATTTATACATCATACCGATATTTTAACATTTAAATTAACATGGATGAATAGTACTTAAATTAGAATTTGTGTTTGAAGAAGGTAAGAAAAAAGAGTAGTGATAATGCCATAACAAAAATGACAATAATAAAATACACAACGCACTTTTAGACCATTGATTATGATGTGAGACATATTTATTGTGTATATTTTGTTGTGGCACAAATATTTCTCAAGAAAAAATAAGTCAGGTAGATTTATTTATTTTCTTCTATTCCTAGACATGTTTGATGTTTTATTTTTAATATTAGTGCTAATTTTCATAGCTGACGTTGCAAGCTTTCTACTTGATACATTATGATGGTTTTTAATACATTAGGATGATTTTTAAGTTCACCCTCCACACCATCAACATTCAAACCGGATTTAAAGTGTATGTCTCAGATCATTTCACGAGTCAATACACTCCAGCCGAATGGAATGACTATACAAAAATCATTCGATGCATTAGATTGAAACATCAGTTCTTCCACTTTATCGGCCAAAACTTTTAGTTCTTCAAACTGCAATGACGAGACTCGTATAGTGATTAATGATGTAAATATATAATGTATTAATTATTTTAACACAATTGTTGTACTTAAATAATTTATAAAAATAAAAAATGAAGTTAGATTATGATTTATGCATGCTCACTATTGCACCCAACAGTGAATTGTACAACTACTTGGACTTTTGTACAACCTTTTTTGGAAGCTCAATATCTTTTTTCCAATGACAAAATCAACTAATATGTGGGCTATTACTTACAAGGCTGCAGTAAGCCTACTGCAACTGTTTCTCTCTTTTTTTATATTCAAAAAAGAAAATGAAATGTTTTATACTCAAAGAATTTCAGTAATTGTCATGTGGTGTAAAAAAATGTAACAAATTAAGAGTAGTGTTATTTAAATAAACTCAAATGTTATGCAATAGGGCTCTGTAGAATTAAGGTTGAATCATATTGAACTAAGCAACTTGAGTTAACAAATTTTTTTTTCCTGCTAAACGAGGGCGATGGGTCTAAGTGGTTACTAAATTTATTATGACTCAATTAAGTAGTGTTTTGGAGTGACCCTGTTGAACCTCTGTATCTAAATGGTTTTATCATATCTATGTTAAGGTGTATTTTATGACATTAAGGCATATAGAAAGAGTTATGTAAGCATACAAAGACAAATATATAGAGGTCTAACACTTGGACAATACGATGACAAAATATGCTCAAAGATCATCTTAAATAAATGATTCATTCGAGTCTGCCAAAACTTTGCAGACAATATTAATGGAGAATTTTTGGCTGTTTTAAACAAGAGTCCATGAAAACTTTGTGACAAGAAAGAAAATACAAAGGCTATTTGTGTCTAGATACAAACTATATATATATATATATACCTATAGTATGTAAGGTTATGTCATCTTTTGTTTCCTTTTGGGTGGAGGGGACAGGTACCGTATGTAATGCATTGTGACGAGGCATTCCTAATATATAAAAGAGTAAAAATAGGTAAATATAATGAATGTCGTTTGATATAACATACTTACGATAGTAGTTGTAGGATTAAAATAAAAAAAAAATCATGATTATGATAATTTTTTCTGCCTCAATTAATTGTCATGCAGCTGGAACTAAAACAAATGGTTACAATATCTAAGAAATATGGAATTGAACCATTTTAAGAAGAAGAAGAAGAAGAAGAAGAAAAAAGAAGCATTGAAATCTGACCTGAAAATGTGGAATTTTTCAACCTTGTAAGCAATATAGATCCAACTTTAATTAACATCCCATGAACGAACATTGATATGTGTAGGAGGAATTATCCATGAAAATATAAGCAAGAAAAATAGTGCAAAGAGATATCTATAGATTAATAATATGTAGGAGGAGATAGTCTACAAGAAATTAAAGTGGGAAATCACTATTTTGATTTAAAATAGTCTCAGACACATTGACTCTGCCACAGAGAATGATTTACATTAAATGTCTAAATTATTATCTTAATACATACATACTTACATATAAAATGTCTGTTTGGAGAAGAAAAAATGCGTTTATTTTTCTCAATAAGAAAACAACTTTATTCACTAAATAAATTAATCTTGCATCTTTTAGTTTTTCTCCTACGTACATCACATCTAAATTATTCGACAAATTTTGATAAATATAATCCAAATAACATTATTTCAACCAAAACTAATTCACTGAATAGGCCAAATATAAAATGCATCTCGAACACACAATTTTGTTATTAAAAAATTTAAAAACACTAATAATTTCTTATTGGAATGATACAATTTTGTTATTAAAACACCAATAATTTCTTGATGCATATAGTATTATTACAGTGAAAGCTGTTTTTTGGGCAACTTACTCTTTTACCAACTCTACTGGCCGAGTAGTCCTTTACAACAACCATGCGTGCAACTTCATTTAAACGAATATATTAAATATAAATTAGAATGTAACATATAGTATATTTTAGTAATTTAATTTATTATATATCAATCATATCAGATTTACGATAGTCAACCCTTTGGTTTTTTTTGTTTTTTGTTTTTTTTTTTTTTTAATTTTTAAAGCAGTACATAGTAAGTAGTACACAATGAGAAAATATAAATTCAGGTCACTGTAACACCATTTATTTCATTTCAGGTCGTGTCAGACCTGATATTTTTTTTTTGAGTCCTCCGTGGAAGTTTTCCCCTCGTCAGTGAAATTTCCCACGCCACGTGGAAATTTTCCCGATCCGGTTTGAATTTTCTCTACAAGATGTGGAAATTTCCGACGGTGAGGAAATTTCCACATGCGAGGGAAAATTTCCACGGGTAACTCAAAAAAAATGTCAGGTCTGATCCGACCTGACAAAAAATAAAATGTGTTAAAATGACCTGAAATTATATTTCTTCGTACACAATACTATGCCTATATCTAACCTAGAAAAAATAAAACAGTAGCCCTCTTGAAGGGTATTATTACATTATTGTAGCAATCACTCAATCACAACGCGTGACATAACCTATTTTACGTTATTCTAAATAATAATCAATGATGTAAAAATATATTGTGTTACTAATACCTTAAATAAATTGTGAAAAGCATAAATTTTTATAAGGACCTCGTTGTAATGACACAAATGACAAAAACTTTGCTTAATAGTATAAGAGTTAATTGAAATTGATTATATTGATTTTGTTTCATGAATCCTTTTTCACCATTTTATTTTTATATTTTCGTCGTCTTGATTTTGACATCTCATTTGATATTTTTTTCAATGTTATTTTTGTAATAAAAAAATTAATTGCGAAACTGTGGAGTGTATTACATTGTATAACACTCTAGCTAACAGTAGTTTTTTTCTTTTTTTAATTGCAATTTAATTAAATTTCTAGCAATGTGCTAGATACAAGAAAGTACATAAACCTAACACAAAAAGACCAAATAATACAATGATTAAAAAAAAAACCTGCTATAAACTAAACTTTTGCAATACACAATCATATACCACAAGTAATGTTAAAAGTAGACTGTCTTTATGGTCCAATTGTTTTTTCCACCGCCCTGTTTATTTCTTAGGTTAAAAGTTGTGAATGACAGTTTTAATCTAAAATTGTTGAAAAAGATAGTTACTACATGTATTACTACATTTTTATATATGTTTTACTATATTTTGTCCTTCTCAACCATTTTGTATCTTATCGTGTCATTCTGGCCACTGTTTTTTTTAGAAACTTGTCTTTATTCTTACACCCTCCTTAGATTTATCATAGAGTATAAATTTACAATGCCTAGAGAACTTTTATTTACATTTTTCTTTATCTTATCATTAATTTATACCCTTTTACCAACTTTTATTTACTATGCAACAATTGAATTTACGATAGTTTATGGGTGTATTAGGCATTATAGTAAAAAATTTATGTTACTTAACTACTTTTCATATTATGTGAAAACTCACTAAACTTATATTTAGGGACGGAGGGAGAGCCAGCATATTCCAAAAAAAAATAGATATAAAAAAATGACAAAAAACAATTTCAAATGATATATGATATTTTTACTATATATCTTTTTTTTCAACAGATCTACAACTTTTTTTAGTGTAATATATGTTATTTTTTTTCAGTTCACCGAGATCCGTGGACCCCTATCTAATTTAATTTGCTTTAAATAATAATGCATATGCTCTTACTACTTCTTTTTTTTAGGGGATACTACTTCTTCATTCATTGTATCTGAATAAAAAACTCGGTCAATAATATTTTCCACATTATGCCTAAATTCAAATTAGAGTCTAACACATGAAAAACAAACATAAAAACAGAATGTAAAATCAAGAAAAAGAATCTATGGCACAAAGTATCCGTTTCCTACAAGAATGTGAAGACGGAAACTGTGTTTTGCAAAAGAATCTTATGGCACATATTATATCTGTTTACTATGAGAATGTGAAGACACAAAATGTGTTTTGTAAAAGAATCTTATGGCGAACATTAATACAACTTTTCCAATATATTTTAAGAAATTGATGTTTCCTTTTAATTACTTCATTTTGTCGTGGGGTGTCTAAACAACTGTTTTAATGTATAATCTGTTGGAGAAAATAGAGCAAAAATGATTTAATCGTTTTATCGATTTTTTAATTATTTTCGACAACTATTTTAAAGAGCGAGTTCGATAAGACTTTTATTAAAGTTATTGAGACTTTATTAAATCACTGGAAACTACGTGATACGTAGTTGACAATAGGATTTAAAATCATTCAATTCGAAGTACGGATGAATGAGATATTAACGATTTAAGTTGTTGTGAGATATGAGAAGTAAGTAGTGTAAAACTTTATCCCACATTGAAACATGAGTGTTCCAATGTCAAGTATTTATATGATGATAGTTGATGATTGGTATAAGCTCCTAGAGAAAGGGAGAGAGTTCAGAATGGTTTTAGACAGACGATATTCTGCTAAAATTGCCACGGTTGTTGCAATTGTCTCCCAGGATAACACAGTTTACCTGTTCAGATAGAGAGGTGCTTCAACTATGAACTTCGTGGTGCTTCAACTATGAACTTCGTCGAACTCTGACAATGCCCAGAAACTCTTCAACTATGAACTTCGTGGTGCTTCAACTATGAACTTCGTCGAACTCTGACAATGCCCAGAAACTCTTCAACTATGAATGCAGAAAAAATATTTTATGCAATGTGCTTCAACTATGAACTTCGTGGTGCTTCAACTATGAACTTCGTCGAACTCTGACAATGCCCAGAAACTCTTCAACTATGAATGCAGAAAAAATATTTTATGCAATGGAATGTATGTATGCTGTTGTATTGCTTGAATACTTGTGTGCCACTTTCTTCTTTTTTCCATCTTGTGGAGGCTTGTTTATATAGAGACTAAACAAGCAATGGAAGAGTCTCAACAATAAATTTCATTATTGCATAACTCCCACTACTTCAACTTTAATATAAGTACTGATGATAACAGTTTCGTATTTATTCAGCCATCAGTTTAAGAAACTGAACAGTTTCAGCATTTAGTGAATTATTGCACTCGGCTGAATTTATTGCGAAAAAATGCATAATTTATTGTTTTGAAATATGTGTTTTGCCTCCTTATTTTTGTCTTAAAATATAAGGCATTTTTAATAGAATATAGCCTTTGTTACATTTTTTTAACAAAAGCAATAGAAGTAGAGGAATAAATCAACGAGAAAGACACTCTTTTTTGTTTGAATATTGGCGACCAATGCGTTTTTTTATTTTGATTTTAGAAGGTACAACACATATTTCACTTTGATCAGGAACACTAACATCAGAAAATTGCTTTTTTTCATTCAAAAAAAGTATAGAAAATTGCTTTTATAACTATGTAACCTTTTCTTTTTTTATCAAGGCCATTAGGCAAATGAACATTGATAACTTTGATCTGGATGACAACTGATGATAACTCGTCCACGTGGCACATCTGTAGCGACTCAGCATTAAGTGTAGAGTGAGAAAGACCGTCCAAAGGGTCATACGTCCCAGCAGTTAAGCTAGAGTAGCTCGACTATTCTCCCCGACCCCTCTAGTTCGGCCTCTGCTTGGGGATCGACCTCCCCAAGAAGGTAGGCACAAACACTATCCCAACCTCTGCAGGTCGGTTAATACTTGTGTTCAAACCTACTCGTGTCCGACCTTACAGGTCGGTCTAAGTCCCCTTCAGACCAAGCTTCTCGCATGAGCAAGAGTCCGAGCCAATGCCTGCTAGGCCATCCTCCCCGACCTCCATACGTCGGGCAAAACATAGAAGGATCCCGCTCAGTCGGCCTGAGCTGATCCTTAGTCTTATTCCCCCGCGTACATAACAAACAGATAATTACGGAAGGAATCCTGAGTCATAAAGGCTCCAATATTTATCACTTAGTATGAATATTTGAATATCACAATTATATCCTAGAATCGAGGAGATTAGCTAATCATAATCCATTTCCTTAGAGAACACGCCAATCAGTGTCCATCACAGACGCGCCACATGTTAACTCTAGGGCACAAGCCCCTTATATAAATGATTGATAAGCGGATTTTCTACGGTCCGGTTGATCAAGTAAAAACTCGAAACCTTAGCAAAATCTACTTTCTAACCGGCAGTGGACCGGGTCGATTGTAGGATAGTGCTTTAGGAGTCCGAGGTCGAACCCACAGAGATTGGTTTTTGAGTACCACAGTTGACTTAGCACTCAGTTCAGGTCAAACAGATAGATATGAAGTTATACTACTGCATAAAATAAAGATTACACTACTCGGAATTCTAAACAATTAAAAGAGGTATGGCCGAACTACGATCCAACGGATTACTTTACCCTCGTAAAGATTACCCCGGAGTGTGCCTTACTCTACCATGCCGTCTAACGAAAACGCATAGGTCAAACCCGTGTTGTAATCGGACTTGATGACTAGGGCGCCAACTCTAGTACACGGGTAGTGTCGACTACCTTTCAAACCCAAAACTTCTACGGTCCCGAAACCCGCTCCCACACGCCACCGCAACATACATTTATAAGCTAACGTGTGTGCAACAATGAACAATGTTGTCAATATCATTCAAAGCTATTAAAACAATCAAAACAAGTTTCGTGATATGGATTATCGATTAAAACGTTAAATTACGCGCCCACTACCTCCCGGTTCATCTCTCCAATGGTGTTTCACCCGCATTCACGTGGTTCGACCATACGACAAATCTAGCTACTCATAATCAAATCTAAACAATACAAACAAGAGAAAAACATCACAACAACAATAAAATAACAATAAAACATACTTACTTGATTACTATGAAGAGCACCAAATTCGAGCTCCAAAAAGACCCAATTTTGACAATCGAAAAGTTATAGATCGAAAATAAAAGTTATATAATCTAAGAGAGGATCGAAAGACGATTCTAATGATATATAGCACTAATTCTAACTCCTAAGGATGAAGAAAATCGCCCAAAAGAGGCCCAAAGTCGCCTAAAACCTCTCCCCACTACTGCCTGCTCGAGGCTCTTTTTATAACCCAGAAAGCCGTCCGTACGGATAGGAAGGTTGTCCGTACGGACAGTTCTTCATTTTTTGAGTTTTTTCGCAACCAGAGAGTTGTCCGTACGGATAGAAACTCTTGTCCGTACGGACATATGCTCTGTTTTTCTAGGCTGCAGTAAATCCTTCATAACTTCTTCATCCGAGCTCTGATTGGAGTGATTCAAGATGCGTTGGAAAGCTCTTTGAATTGTCTAAAACTTTCATGAAGAAACTATGACCATAAAATGCCTCCATAATGGGTCAAAATGCTGCTGAACCGAACACACCACAAGGGTACCAACCATTCATCTCCCTTTTCTTCCTCTTTCTCCTTCCTTGGCTCATTGTTGCACCTTGACCATGCTTCTCATCATAAATCTTTGCCTTCCGGGTTCTCGAGACACCAATACCCTACAACCTCATGAACAAACAAGACACACAAACGATTACCCGCATGGGTAGCTCAACTGCAACAAGGGTTGAAGTTGGTACAAAGGCCACGGGTTCGAGACACAGCAGCGGCAACATAAAAGGAGAAAAATCCTTTGGGAGGCTCTCGCATGCGCTTGCGAGGCGCGGGCACGGCCTTTGTTCTTGGTTGAGTCACCATGATTTACATCCTCCCACAACCTGGTCGGTGCAGGGGTGGGGCGCTGGGTGGGCGATTCCACCTTTTGGTACAAAGACACACAAACGATTCGGAGGGTAAAGTGCTCGGAATGAGGTTAATATCAATAAAAGAGGTAGTAAACCATCAAAGTGATGGAATTACTCCTCGTGCTATAAACTCAAGATATTACCCCAAAACGGTCTAGAAACAACAAGAAACATGCTAAAAATATGGTAAACGGGGGTAGAAAATGCACCGGAATCACGTAAAGTTGACTCCCATCAATGATCCCTAAGGAACTTCGGAGACTTGATTCCAATCTCAATATTAGATACGTAGGCAGCTTGATCACTATCAAGTGCAGTCTAAATCATCCCCAAAACACCCTATCTGTTTACAGTTTTCTAGAATCAATGAGCACCCTTAGGTTATCATCAAAAGAAAAAGCCCTAAAGTTTGTATAGACGAGTTTTTGGATCGTCAATTGGTGCTAGAAGGAGAGTCTCTTTATTTGATAATCTCAGGAAAGCTTCAGAGAAAATATGGTGACCACACGACAACAAGCCGCCAATGGCAGCAATGCAATCACGCAACGGAATCAGATCCTAACAACAACCAGAACCAGCAGCAGGAAGAAGTCTCTCTGGACACAACCAACCAGGCATTGGTGGATCAACTCACGGCCTTAGATGACGCAACAAAAGAGGTGTCCTCAATGCAGTGTAGGCAGAAGAGGATGAAGAGGATGAAGACACTGAAGGTCTCGAGGAAGAGGACCCCTTGAGGAAAAATCATAGGATCGGGATCTACAGGGCGGAGATCCGTCAAGGACAATTCACGGAAACAAGATGTGGAGGAGGATGACGATGTATAACATTTATATGATAAAAATTACGATGTTTTATATACGTTATCGACTATTTTTATATAAAATATAAGTAATTATAATGATAATCTTATAAAATATTAATAGCTATGAATAAATCTAAATACTATAAAAATCTAGTAAAAATGATAAAAAGTTATAAATTTTGTACCGGGTTAATAACCGGAGTGTCGTGTCGATTCACGTGGGTATTTTGGTATTTTACGAGACCTTAGGTAAAGCAAGACCCCGTGTGACGACATTTTGTGGAGTAAAATCATATCTTTTGAAGGAATAAAGGAAGTGCCACGAGATTTAAAGTTCAAGTGGATCAATGATTCGTGACGCCGTATCAAGTTATATTTTCGACGAACAAATGGCCCAGCAATAAGGCATTTTCTGAAAAAGAAGTCTTCATGGAAGTTATAGATCTCCTCAAGAGCTTTCCAACTCATCTTGAATTATGTCATTTGGAGATCCAGAGCTCAAGTTATGATTTTATCAAGTTTCGGATTAAGATTGGAAAAAATCTATCCGGATCGATCCGGATTTACCTCGGATCGATCCGAGGAGACATCATGATTAGACCAAAGCATGTGGCCTGCAGAGAATATCCTGGGATAATATTTTTATTCCCGGATCGATCCGGCCCTTTTCTCGGATCGATCCGGTTTGGGGAAAAAAAGCGCCTATAAATAGAGCGATCTGCAGGCACATAAAGGGGTACCAAATATATTTTCTTCACCTCTTTTTAGTAGTAGTAGTATGTATATATATAGGCCTTATGCCATAAATAAAGTAGTATCGTTATAATGCTCGAGAAATTATCGTAAGATCAATGTTGTTGAAGTTGTTGTAGCATCCGGAAGAATACAACCTCGATTCAATCGTTGTAATCGGGTAAAATTTCTAAAGTATTTATGTTTGTTTTGTTTGTTTCTATTTTAGTATAATGTTAGTAGGCTAAATCTAATAACTAGCCAAAGTTATGTAATCGTTTTATTTCGATCTTTTAGGTAAAGGAATGTTGTCTAAGTAAAATTGAATAAAATTGAGTTAATTGAATCTTTTTCTATTGATAAAGTTTGACTTGAAAGAATTCATAATCTAATTATGAATTGACACCTCGTAATTAAGTTATGAACTCGTTAATAGAAAAACCGAGGGTAAAATTGGCGAGTGAAAACGTGACAACGGAACCCGCTTTCTACCCGGGGCGATTTGTCCTAAAAGATGAATCTTATTAAAATTTGTACTCAAGATCGTAATAATGTTAAAATCATCGCTTTAATTGAAACTTAAACCGGAAAGTTGAATCGCCCGGCCTTGACAACCGGAGCCTTTAAATAAAATTGACCGTTTGACGAACGGAATGACTCCTTTTATTCAAAGGTAGAATCGCACTCGGGACTGTTCGAAAAAACCGTTGTGGACTTTGGGTGATGACAATGGACATATGACAATTTCACACGCTAATGTGAGGATGAATTGTTAACTTCAGAGTGCACCGTTTCATTTACTCAATTAAACCTAAAGATCGAGCACATTCCATTCACTTTGAAAAGATCGTATAAATCAATTATATAAACTTTGGCTAGTTCTCTAATAATATATTTGGCATCTATATATTTATATCTATATATATACTTTGCAACTTATGCACATCTATATATATTTATATATCTATATATATTATATTAGAATAAATTTTAAATTACGCATTTACTTTATGTTAAGTAAAATAGTAGTTATCTCGTGCTATAAAACTGAGATTTAGATTGAGTTAATAATGCTCTTTGGTGTTTAACCACACTTAGAAGAATTACAAAGTTCCTCGAGGATACGATACTCGACTCACCATACTAGCACTACTGCTTTGACCCGATACACTCGTCGGTTAAGGACTCGGTATTAGCACTAGAAAAAAGGCCACGTCGACTTTTCTCGGCGCCGTTGCCGGGAACGACGCTAATTTCTTTTTTGTGTCTATGGTTACTACTTATATTAGCTCAAAATTCTCGAGAATAAGTCAACACTTTTCTTATCTCATTTCTAATTTTATTTTACATCGATTACTTACCTTATAGGTAAGTTACCATTTTTTTACTACTATCAATTTCGTGTTATTTTCTATTTTCGTTAGTTGATGACCGTATGGTAAGGCCCCACTCACTCCTTATAAGCCCGACATAAACACTTACGAAAGGCGCTTAAGAGTAGAGAAAAACGTGGTCATACTAGTCGTGAAATCTCGACGAATCATCTTCAAACAGTAAATACGAGAATGGTCAAATCGGTGATGAAACACTGAACAAAAAATGGAACATGCTCTAGGGCATGGACACAACTCTGTTAACCTTAATAATCAAAATAATAATAATAATGAAAATAATCGAAATCGGAACCGAGAATAATCGTAACAACCCAAAGAAACCCAAGGCCTATCGTGACCAAACCATAAGAAGAAATCGACTAATAATCCCATACTTTTACCTAATGAAGGAGCTTAATAATTTCGAGATTAAATCTCATCTTTTGGTTTAATTGACGCAAGAGCCCAATTCTAGGAGAAGATGATGAAGATCCGCATCATCATCTCTATCTTTTTAAGAACTGTGCAATCTGACCAAAAAGTCAAGGTGCTCACAAGGAATTAACAAGGATGACTATGTTTCCTTTTTTCTCTAAAAGGACGAGCCCGAGATTGGTTTATGTCTCTTCCACATCATTCACTTACAAGTTGGGAGGAGATTCAAACTGAATTTAAAACAATACTTCACTCTGGACGGAATTTGGAATTAAAAGTCGAGGTTGCTAATTTTAGACAAGGATCTCAAGAAACGCTTGGGAATGCGTGGGAAAGATTTAAAAATTGTTAAGAGCATGTCCCGACCATGGTTATTCCTTAGACATGCAAATTCAACTTTTCTCGTCAGAAATTAAGAAAAGATTCACGTCTTTGATGTAGACCATGCATGTGGTGGTTCTTTAATGATGAGTGAGGCTCAATTAGTTTACGATGCCATAGAAAAGATTTCCAAAAATAACGAGAATGTGGGAAACCGGTTCTAGCACCGTAAAAAGTAGCTTTTGCAGAGAATGTACGTCTAATACGGAAGTTCTAGCACATTTAGAAAATTTGAGTAGGAAATTTGATGGTTTACAACGAGATAAGAACCAGAGTTCGTAAAATAGTACACCAACCGAATACTCAAATCGGGATAAAATACCACTAGGGATTGAAGAACCGACAGGATACTCAAGAGAGGAGGTGAGTTTTCTTGACGATAGAAATTTAAACAATGCTTACTCAAACTCGTTCAATGCTATTAGAAGAGATCACCCTACTTATCGATGGTCCGAAAACCCTAGCAAGCAAGGACAACCGCCGTATCCAGTTTCATATAGGAACTTGAATAATAATCAAGTTTATCAAGAAAACACATCTAATCGTAATTTACAATCATTACCTAGATCCTATCCTCAACATACCACTCAAAGTATACCAAGAACTCAAAGTTCAACTCAACTGCGCAGAAGGAGTTGAAAAATGGGAAAAACTAATGGAAAATATGATGGGTGTAGTATCTACTCAAGCTAAAAATATAGAAACGATGGTGACTTCTATTGGTATAGTCACTAAGGATATGAGTTCAATGAAAACATCTATTAGTGGACATGATACCAGAATGAGAACGATAGAAGCCTCATTAAGGAATATGGAAGATCATTTGAGTAGGTAAGGTGAACGTAATAACAAAGCAGACCCGGGAGGATTACCAAGTAACACCGAAAGGAACCCAAGAGAGGTAAATGTTGTAGAATTCAGAAGTAGGAAGCTCGATGGAAGTAATGGAGTTGAAAACTTTAGGAATAATGAAGTAGAAGATGACTTAGATGGTAAGAATGATAAAACTAAAGATGAACTTGAATTTACAGATGAGGAAGAAGAAATTATAGACAATTTCTTGAAAAGAAATAAAAGTTCGGAACCTGAAAGTGAAAGGAAAATTGGGGTAAAAATCCCAAGGATTCTGAAAGATCCCATGGATAAAGATTTAAGGACTCTATTTAAGGAACACATTAGAATGGAAGATAATGAAAACAAGGATGAAAAACAGGAAGAAATGAAGGAATCTGAAGTAGAGATTGATTCAGGGAACAATTTAAAAGAAAGAATTCAAGAACCTGAAACATGGCGACTGAGTAATACTCAAAGGTTTAAGGAAAAAGGAAAAGAGAAACTGACAAAGGAGCCAAAGGTCATAGATTTAGAATCTTTACCTTACCCTCATAAAGATCAAATCAAAAAGGCAAAAACTGATAAGAAGTATGCTCGTTTCCTTGACACTTTTCGTCATATTCAAGTTAATATCCCTGTTATCGAAGCTCTGATTAATATACCTGCTTATGGAAAATTTACGAAAGAAATTACACAAACAAGAAAAATTAGAGGAATATGAGAACATATGCCTAAATGAAGAATGTTCCGCACTTCTGCAAAGATAAGTTACCACCTAAACTAAAAGATCCCGTAGTTTTACCATTCCGTGTGAAATTGGAGGATTTACTGTTTAAGAAGGTCTTATGTGATCTAGCGCGAGTATAAATCTCATGTCTTATGAGGATTATAGAAAGTTAGGCATAGGAAAGCTTATCGAGATCGAAATGACTCTGCAAATGGCGATGGATCGATTAAGTACCCTAAAGGAATTATAAAGGACATATTGGTTAAAGTAGACAAATTCTATTTTCCAAAGAGACTTTGTAGTTATGGAAATGGAAGACGGTTATTCAAAGACCTCTTATTCTAGGTCGCCCATTTCTAGCTACAGAAGAACTTTAATCGATGTTCGTAAAGGAGAATTAATCTTAAGAGTCAATGAAGACGAAGTTACTTTCAATATTTTCAAAGCTATGAATCATGCATCATCGAAATCATGTTCTTTTATAGAAGATATTCATTCTGTCTATGATAATCGATTTACCAACTTTTGAAGACAGATTAGAAGAATGCTTAACTCGTCTATCTATAAAGAAGATGAGGAAGACATTGAAATGAAAGAGATAATTCTTTCTTTAGATACGAAAGTTTTACCTTTAAACCACCATGGCATAAGTACTTGGAATTAGAACTAGAAGGACCGGTTCTTAAATCGTCAATAAGATCCGCCAAAGAACCTGGAATTGAAACCATTACCTTTAAATCAAATATGCTTTTCTTGAAACTCGATAATCTATTACCGATTATTATTTCATCAACTTTAATCGAGCAACAAGAAGATCAATTACTTAGAATGTTGAAAAAGCATAAGAAAGCTTTTGGATGGACAAATGATTCTTTGATATTCGAGGTATTAGCCTCGAGATTTATGTTCATAAGATAATTCGAAGGAAGATGCTAAGCCTTGTATTCAACCGCAACGCCGCCTCAACCCAAATTTGCAAAGTTAATTGTTAAGAAAGAGGTCATTAAGCTATTAGAGATGGGAATAATTTTTCCCATATCGATAGTGAATGGGTAAGTCCAACTCAAGTGGTACCAAAGAAAGGAGGTTTCACAAAGAAAGAAAATGATAGGAATGAATGGATTCCAACAAGAGAAATTACAGGTTATCGAATGTGCATTGATTTTAGGAAACTAAATGATCATACTAAGAAAGATCATCATCCACTTCCATTCATAGTTCAAATGTTGGAACGGTTAAGTGGTCATAAATATTCTTGCTTTCTTAGATGGTTATTCAGGTTTTTACAGATTTTCATTGCCAAGCAGAGATAGGGAGAAGACTACTTTCACTTGTCCTTATGGAACTTTTGCGTATAAAAGAATGCCGTTTGGTTTATGTAATGCTCCAGCTACGTTTCAAAGATGCATGATGGCTATATTTTCCGATATGGTTGAGAAATTCTTGGAAATTTTTATGGACGACTTTAGTGTTTACGGAGATTCTTTTGGTAAATGTTTATCGCACTTAGAAAGAGTGTTGCAACGCCATGAGGATACCAATTTAATTTTAAAGCTGGGAAAAATGTCATTTAATGGTATCGGAAGGAATTGTTCTAGGCCATCGAATCTCTGAAATAGGAATTGAAGTTGATAAAGCTAAGGTTGAAGTAATTGAAAAATTACCACCACCAGTTAATCTAAGGACTCTAAGAGGATTTCTTGGACATGCAGGATTTTATAGAGATTTATTGCAGATTTTTCAAAGATAGCAAAGCCTCTAAGTCATTTGCTTGAAAAGAAAGTACCTTTTAACTTCGATAGTAAATGTGAGGAAGCTTTTCGGACCTTAAAAGCGAGATTAACTCTTCGCACTAGTGCTAATAGCACCGATTGGAATTTACCGTTTGAGATTATGTGTGATGCCATGAATTTAGTTGTAGGAGCGGTTTTAGGACAAAGATATAACAAAATTCTCAAAGCTATTTACTATGCATCTCATACGTTAAATGCAAATCAACCGAACTATACAACTACTGAAAAGAAGCTGTTGGCTGTAATTTTTGCCTTAGATAAGTTTAGATCTTATATTGTTGGTTCTAAGGTAATAATTTATACTGACTATTCACTTTGAAGTATTTAATTGAGTAAGAAAGATGCGAAACCACGTCTTCTTAGATGGATTCTCTTACTCAGAGTTTGATATTGAAATTAAAGATAAAAAGTGGAAGTGAGAATGTAGTAGCGGATCATCTAAGTAGAATGGAAAATGATGAAGAAAAGGAATAGAAATTAAAGATTCATTTCTGATGAACAACTTTTTAGAATAGATACTCCTTCAACCATGCAGCTTATTAAAGAATAGAATTCCTTCTAAGGAAATGTCACCTGGTTTGGAGATATCATTAATTACTTAACTTTGTGATTATATTCCGTCTCATTGGACTTGGCAAAGCAGAAGAAGAAGAAATTATTTTATGACTTAAAATTTTATTACCGGGAGGAACCGGACCTTTTCCGTAAATGTTCGGATGGGATAATCGAAAGTGTGTGCCTGATAATGAAATTTTAAGTATTTTATCATTTTGTCATGATCGTGAGGCAGGAGGTCATCATGGAGGTTGGAAAACTGCTTTTAAAGTTTTACAATGTGGTTTTTATTGGCCTACGCTATATAGAGATGCTTATAAATATGTTAAATCTTGTGAATCTTGTCAAAAATGGGGAAATGTATCTAAAAAACATGAAATGCCTATGCAACCTATTTTAGAATGTGAGTTATTTGATGTTTGGGGTATAGATTTCATGGGACCATTCCCTATATCTTTTGGAAAAGATTTATTCTAGTAATGGTAGATTATGTTTGAAATGGGTAGAAAGTGAAGCTCTTCCCACTAATGATACCAAAGTTGTCATACGATTTCTTAAAAGAATATATTTACACGTTATGGCATTCCAGGGCTATCATTAGTGATAGAGGTTCACACTTTTGTAATAGACCATTTACCAAGATAATTGAAAAATATGGTGTAACGCATAAGTTAGGAACGCCTATCATCCGCAAACCAAAGGTCGGTAGAGGTGTCTAATAGAGAGATCAAAAGAATTGTAGAAAAGACAGGTGGATTCAAATCGAAAAAAAAAGCTCAAGGCGATTAAACTAGACAATGCATTATGGGCATATAGAATGACTTTTAAAACACCAATTGGTTGTTCTCCTATAAGTTAGTTTTTGGTAAGTCTTGTCATCTCCCAGCTTGAGTTAGAACACCGAGCCTTCAGGGCTATTAAATTTTTGAATTTCAATCCTAAGGTTGTCGGTGATCATAGATTGCTTCAATTGATGAGAACTAGAAGAATTCCGTCTCGATTCTTATGAAAACGCCGAATCTACAAGAACGCACGACGAAATCCTTTCACGATAAGAGAATCTATAGTCGTGAGTTCCATGTAGTGATCGAGTGCTCTTGTACAATTCACGTTTAAAGTTATTTCCAGAAAGCTTAAATCAAGATGGACAGTCCATTTAAAGTAACGAGAGTTTACAAATCCAGTCGTTGAACTAATCGATGGAAATACAACTTTTATAGCCAATGGCCATAGAGTAAAGTTATTTGTGGAAGGAGAAGGAACCGCACCGAAAAGAAGAAATAATGCTACTAATCGATCCTCCGACAAAGTAAAAAGTAGAAAATCAAGAAACTAAAAAGCGAGAGGAGTTAAACTCACCGAATACCAGTGCTATCTATCTTTACTCTACTTTTAAGTGTTTTATTTATGTTTAAAGTAGTTTCGTCTTTTACGGATAGACGTAAAAAGAACTGGATGTCTTTTTTTAGATAGAATAGGAATTTTTATGTTGCTTTTGAAATTAGGCTTGGATAAAGATGTCGCGTTTAAAATAGAAGCTTGATTTTGAGAAAACAAGCAATTGTTGAGAGAGATCAGATCAAAGAAATGTGTAATGGAAAATCGAGAAGTTCGATAAAGAGAAGGGCAAAGTTTTTAAGAAGGTGTAGAAGCTGTGGAAAGAGTGAGCATGAAGGGAAATGTAGGGAAAGCACAACCAAATCACAGGATGAGTGTTTGAATGTTGTTAAGAAGGAACGATTAGGTGGTTATCCGAAAATCCCGATGGAGATCAAAGAGAAAATTCGAACGCCTCATTTCTTAAGGTTAGGTTGATAGAAACGTTACATCAGAACTCTGGAAGATTTAGAAGTATTGGAATTAGGACCCTCGTGAATTTTGTAATATTTATAAATTTTTATATAACTTTTGAAAATTTTATAAATAGGATCTTTATGAAATTATTTAAAAGTTTTATAAAGTTTTTATAAAAAGTTTTTTTTTTAATTTTAATTTTGTAGAAGTTTTATTAAGTTAAAAAAAAAAAAAAAAAAAAAAAAAGTGGTCGGATCGATCCGACCTAACCCCGGATCGATCCGGAACTCGAAAAACCTAAAAAGTGGACGGGTCTCTTCTTCTTCTTCTTCTTTTCTTTTTCTCAAAACAGCCGCCCCTCCCCTCTTCCCCCCAATTCGAATTTTTTCTTCAAATCATCACACAACATCACCATTAACTACCCCAATCTTTAAACTTTTCTCATTTTCCACTCCTCTCTTCAAATTTTCAATTTTATTGAAGTAATTTTCAAGGGAAAGTTTCAACTTTTATTCCGGCGAAATTTTCATCTTTTCCGGCCAAATTTCAACCTTTTTAAGCTTTGTAAGGTAACATTGTAGTCACTTATTTTCTTAATTTCGTTTTTTTATGCAATTTTTTATTTTTAACTGTTTTGTCACTCACATTTGTACTGTTGTTTTGTGTTGTTTTGTTGTTTTGTGTTGTTTTGTTATTTTGTCATTATCGTAGAATGGCCGAATCATCGAAAGCTAGTAAAAAACGCAAAACCGCATATCCCTACCCAAATTCCAGATTATAGAAACTAGGCCTTTAACAAGAAGAAGAATTGGCGATTAGTTTTGAAAGAACTGCGTCTGCTTGCAGCTAAGAAAGCATTGAAAAATAAATTTGGGCAAAGTTTAGTTGCAATAGAGAGGGCTTAGACTTCAAAGATTTGGGAAGGAGGTAAAAGATATTTTTGAAAGGAGGCATTGGATGGAATTAGCCGCTTTAAGGTCGGGAGAAATTAACACCACCTTAGTAGTGAAATTTATTCTTTGGTAGCAACTCACAATGCTACGGATGAAGGTGAGTTAACCTCTGTCAACTTTGAGAACTAGGGCGGTGCCGTTTACTCCTCACATTATAAATGCTATTTATGGTATTCTGATATACCGGAGAATGAGGATTATTATACGATTTGGAATTTGGATGAGCCAAAGCAGACTTTGATCATATTGTTGCGGTAGCCTGAATGAGTTAGATCCCATCGCCGTCTGGCATGAAAGCAGTTTTCCTATGGGAAATGTATCCGGGATATGAAAGCCATTAAACGTTTTATTAGTCACACTCTTTACCCTACTCGGCATTTTACATCTTTTGGTAAAGAGGATTTGTGTATTGCTTGGGCTATAGTTAATGATGTACCTGTGGATATAGGCAGAGTAATGTGTAGAAGGGCCAAGGAATTTGCCCTGATCGCTGAACCAGCGATCACATGCCTTTTCCGTGTTTTTTTCTTTTTCCTTGTGTCGTCGATAGGAGTTCCTGAGCTCCCAAATGATAATTTGATGATGGTGGATGACACACTTATAGGACCTAGTTTACCACTTAGGCCGGCAGGAAGAATAAACTTTTTGGACCCTAACCGTCAACGACCTCAGCCTACTCCATCCACTGCTGTCCCTCCTTCATCCAGTCAAACTCACACTCATCTTCCGAATACCATCACTTACGACATGTTCCAATCCTTGGCATATGATGTTCATCGTGCTAATGCCAATATGGTCGCATTTTTGAAAGGAATAAATTATGGTCTCAAGATTTACGTCCAAGGCATGCGAGGTATATATCAAATGAATATCTTGCAAAACCTACCTATGCCGAGATGGATATTCCGCAATGCCAAACCCACCTTATACCTTGCCCGATTTCATTCCACCGATGCCACCTCGCTCGGACTTCCAACAAATGCCACATTCTTTTGGATTTCAAACTAGTGGTGTAGGGATTTTTCGACAGTACTACGGCACCGCGACATCGAAATGGATGGATCTCGATCATTTGGCCATACCACGACGAGATGGGGAAGCACTTTTTCTGATATCACGAGAGAGATGAGCTCGATGGGACTAGATAGTTCGGTGCGGATGTCAACTTATTTTCAAGATCCATCCCAAGAATCGACCCGTTCTCAAGCTATGCCAAGTTCAAGCCACGTCGAGCTGAGTGATGAAGAGGAGTGATTTTTAAACATGCTATGATTTTTGACATTGAAACATTTTATTTTTTCGTACAATTTCGTTTTCGTAAAATTTTAGGTTATTTTGATTTTGGTTGGATTTTATTTTAATACGATTTTCATGTTTTCATTGCATGTTATGGTATTACGCATCGTGTAGTAAAATTTATCGTTATAATAATATGAAAATGAACCAAAAATAGGAAGAAAACATGTCCCCTAGAAAAAACTAGGCTTTTTTTTTTAAGCAAAATCAACTCTGTCCGTGAACAGTAGTGTTCCGGATCGATCCGGCATTTTACCGGATCGATCCGACATGAGTGTACCGACCTGACAGCATTACTAGTTCAGAGGCCGGATCGATCCGGCCCTTTTCTCGGATCGATCCGGCAAGTACAAAAACGCGCAGAAAAGAGATCTTTTCTACTTTTGCTTGATAGATATATTTCTATAAAAGGAAAGAGCAACAACCTTGAACTTTGCTCATTCTTTCTTTCCTTCTATCTAGCTTAGTTTAAATCTCTGTATCAGAAATGTCTAACCGCTCCTCTCCCTCGGTTAATAGTTACGAACCACATACGCCTGATGGTGTGGTTCCCGAAGGGCATGCCTCTTGTTTTCATAATAACGTCCCGAGACATCTAAATTTCGTCCGTTCTCCTATTCTCGATGGAGAAAGGCTTAAACACCTGAAAAATTGATCGGTGGGGCGTAATCTAATCCGAGGTTGCGGGTGGAAAAAGTTGATAAGGACTCCTGAGAGGTCGAATAAACATTTCGATTGTTAGAGATTTCTTTGCGTCTCTCACTCAAATAACGACAATTAGCCTCGTCTCAACTTATTACGCTTAGGGAATCGTTATTTCATTTTCACCATCATCATAAATCAAATCTATCAAATCCCACCATGTACTTTTGATCGAAACCCACACTTCGAGTTTCTTTGGGAACTTGGGGATGCGTATAATGTTATAAATCGTCTGCGAAGCCTTTCGATTCGTATTTCCGTTGTTTGATCATAACTATGATTCCTCAACTCGCTTTACCCCTCATTTAAGGCGTGGAAACGCTTCATTAATTCTCGGATCTATCCAACTAGAGATTTTTATGGGGTTACGGATGATGAGATGCTGCTGTTGTATGCATTAACTGTGGGAGCATACATTGATTGGGGAGTTTTGATTTTTAAGACTGCAATTAATTTTGCAGTAGAAAGACGTAATAGGGGAAGACCGCTACCATTTGCCTGGTTATCTCTCACCTTTGTATCCAATCAATCACGTGCTGAGTTTGCTACTTGACGAGATTTTTCCATCTCGTGATTCTCGCTTAGGATTACTTCCGTGGATACTCCCGGATGTTCATCTACGGTTTGATAATCAGTTAGAAGTTATGTTGTTAAGTTGGTAGTTGTTTAAATTAGTTATTTAATCGTTTTTTTTGTTGTTTGTTACTTTTATTTATAGTTTGTAATAGTGTTTAATATATATGTCATTTTCTTTATGGTTGCTAAAAATAATAAATAATAATCAAAATCATATAAAATTTTAATTTTATTTGCAAAACTATTTTTATTTACTCACTTTGAACATCGGACGATGTCATTTAAATAAGTGGGGAGTGGAAGTAAGTTAGTAAATAAAAATTAAAATTTTCTTATATAAATTTATACTTAATTGCTCAATACTTAGTTTAATTTTTCTTGGAACAAAATAATTAGATAATATATAATTAGTATGAATAAAAACAATATAAATCGGTAAGAATAGATTTTAATTAAGTAAAGTAAATTAGATATATTATAAGTATATTATATATGTCAATTTTAGATCTTTATAAGATTTTAAGTATATGTAACTATACATAAATATTATCAAGTAAGTTTCATATGAAATTTTAGCAAATATACTTATATTTATAATGAATCTTTTTAGAATAATTTTCTTTGTAAAACGAAATATGAATATGGAATCGGATTAGGAATGATGAGATTTTTGACACCATAAAATTACCTCAACCTTGATTAGAGTGATCAAGACCTCACTCGAAATAGCCATTTTTGATCATAACCAACCCTTGGCTTATTTTGGTCTACATTTCCTAAAAATCCTACGAGTTTGTAATGTACTTATTAAAGGAGATGATAGCACGTGAAGCTAAGGATGGTGTATCTTGAGGTGAAAAAAAAAAAAAAAAAAAAAAAAAAAAAGAAAGAAAGATATATTTAAGAACGAAGCACCATATTTACAGAGAATTAATCGAATACTGTATCTTCCTTATCTTTGATCGATGGATATCGGTAGTAGCTTCCAATGATTTGAGTGCGATAGGGTGTTATCTAAAAACGCCCTATATCACTACATGAGGTATAAAGCTCCCGATAAAAATTCGAATCATAAGATCTCAAGAATGATTACGAGTTTAAGGAAACCGGACTCGTAATTTTAGATCGAAAGAGTATTACTCCGATCAATCTTACTCTACCATGCCGTCTAACGAAAACGCATAGGTCAAACCCGTATTGAATCGACTTGATGACTGGGCGTCCAACTCTAGTACACGGGTAGGTGTCGACTACCTTTCAAACCCAAAATCTCTACGGTCCGAAACCCGCTCCCACACGTCACCGCAACATACATTTATAAGCTAACGTGTGTGCAACAATGAACAATGTTGTCAATATCATTCAAAGCTATTAAAACAATCAAAACAAGTTTCGTGATATGGATTATCGATTAAAACGTTAAATTACGCGCTCCACTACCTCCCGGTTCATCTCTCCAATGGTGTTTCACCCGCATTCACGTGGTTCGACCATACGACAAATCTAGCTACTCATAATCAAATCTAAACAATACAAACAAGAGAAAAACATCACAACAACAATAAAATAACAAGAAAACATACTTACTTGATTACTATGAAGAGCACCAAATTCGAGCTCCAAAAAGACCCAATTTTGACAATCGAAAAGTTATAGATCGAAAATAAAAGTTATATAATCTAAGAGAGGATCGAAAGACGATTCTAATGATATATAGCACTAATTCTAACTCCTAAGGATGAAGAAAATCGCCCAAAAGAGGCCCAAAGTCGCCTAAAACCCTCTCCCCCCACTACCTGCTGTTCTGAGGCTCTTTTTATAACCCAGAAAGCCGTCCGTACGGATAGGAAGGTTGTCCGTACGGACAGTTCTTCATTTTTTGAGTTTTTTCGCAACCAGAGAGTTGTCCGTACGGACAGAAACTCTTGTCCGTACGGACATATGCTCTGTTTTTCTAGGCTGCAGTAAATCCTTCATAACTTCTTCATCCGAGCTCTGATTGGAGTGATTCAAGATGCGTTGGAAAGCTCTTTGAATTGTCTAAAACTTTCATGAAGAAACTATGACCAGAAAATGCCTCCATAATAGGTCAAAATGCTGCTGAACCGAACACACCACAAGGGTACCAACCATTCATCTCCCTTTTCTTCCTCTTTCTCCTTCCTTGGCTCATTGTTGCACCTTGACCATGCTTCTCATCATAAATCTTTGCCTTCCGGGTTCTCGAGACACCAATACCCTACAACCTCATGAACAAACAAGACACACAAACGATTACCCGCATGGGTAGCTCAACTGGTAACAAGGGTTGAAGTTGGTACAAAGGCCACGGGTTCGAGACCTGGCAGCGGCAACATAAAGGGAGAAAAATCCTTTGGGAGGCTCCTGTTGTACGCACCAGGCGCTGGGCACGGCCTTTGTTACTGGTTGAGTCACCATGATTTACATCCTCCCACAACCTGGTCGGGTCTGGGGGTGGGGGGCGCCTGGGGTGGGCGATTCCACCTTTTGGTACAAAGACACACAAACGATTCCGGAGGGTAAAAGTGCTCGGAATGAGGTTAATATCAATAAAAGAGGTAGTAAACCATCAAAGTGATGGAATTACTCCTCGTGCTATAAACTCAAGATATTACCCCAAAACGGTCTAGAAACAACAAGAAACATGCTAAAAATATGGTAAACGGGGGTAGAAAATGCACCGGAATCACGTAAAGTTGACTCCCATCAATGATCCCTAAGGAACTTCGGAGACTTGATTCCAATCTCAATATTAGATACGTAGGCAGCTTGATCACTATCAAGTGCAGTCTAAATCATCCCCAAAACACCCTATCTGCTTACGCTTTTTTAGAATCAATGAGCACCCTTAGGTTATCATCAAAAGAAAAAGCCCTAAAGTTTGTATAGACGAGTTTTTGGATCGTCAATTGGCGCTAGAAGGAGAGTCTCTTTATTTGATAATCTCAGGAAAGCTTCAGAGAAAATATGGTGACCACACGACAACAAGCCGCCAATGGCAGCAATGCAATCACGCAACGGAATCAGATCCTAACAACAACCAGAACCAGCAGCAGGAAGAAGTCTCTCTGGACACAACCAACCAGGCATTGGTGGATCAACTCACGGCCTTAGATGACGCAACAAAAGAGGTGTCCTCAATGCAGTGTAGGCAGAAGAGGATGAAGAGGATGAAGACCTGGAAGGTCTGGAGGAAGAGGACCCCCTTGAGGAAAAATCATAGGATCAGGATCTACAGGGCGGAGATCCGTCAAGGGACAATTCACAGGAACAAGATGTGGAGGAGGATGACTGATGTATAACATTTATATGATAAAAATTACGATGTTTTATATACGTTATCGACTATTTTTATATAAAATATAAGTAATTATAACAGATAATCTTATAAAATATTAATAGCTATGAATAAATCTAAATACTATAAAAATCTAGTAAAAATGATAAAAAGTTATAAATTTTGTACCGGTTAATAACCGGAGTGTCGTGTCGATTCACGTGGGTATTTTGGTATTATTTTACAGACCTTAGGTAAACCAAGACCCCGAGTGACGACATTTTGTGGAGTAAAATCATATCTTTTGAAGGAATAAAGGAAGTGCCACGAGATTTAAAGTTCAAGTGGATCAATGATTCGTGACGCCAGATCAAGTTATATTTTCGACGAACAAATGGCCCAGCAATAAGGCATTTTCTGAAAAAGAAGTCTTCATGGAAGTTATAGATCTCCTCAAGAGCTTTCCAACTCATCTTGAATTATGTCATTTGGAGATCCAGAGCTCAAGTTATGATTTTATCAAGTTTCGGATTAAGATTGGAAAAAATCTATCCGGATCGATCCGGATTTACCTCGGATCGATCCGAGGAGACATCATGATTAGACCAAGCATGTGGCCTGCAGAGAATATCCTGGATAATATTTTTATTCCCGGATCGATCCGGCCCTTTCTCGGATCGATCCGGTGGGAAAAACGCCTATAAATAGAAGCGATCTGCCCAGCAGCACATAAAGGGGGTACCAAATATATTTTCTTCACCTCTTTTAGTAGTAGTAGTATGTATATATATAGGCCTTATGCCATAAATAAAGTAGTATCGTTATAATGCTCGAGAAATTATCAAGATCAATGTTGTTGAAGTTGTTGTAGCATCCGGAAGAATACAGCCTCTGATTCAATCGTTGTAATCGGGTAAAATTTCTAAAGTATTTATGTTTGTTTTGTTTGTTTCTATTTTCGTATAATGTTAGTAGGCTAAATCTAATAACTAGCCAAAGTTATGTAATCGTTTATTTCGATCTTTTCGGTAAAGGAATGTTGTCTAAGTAAAATTGAATAAAATTGAGTTAATTGAATCTTTTCTATTGATAAAGTTTGACTTGAAAGAATTCATAATCTAATTATGAATTGACACCTCGTAATTAAGTTATGAACTCGTTAATAGAAAAACCGAGGGTAAAATTGGCGAGTGAAAACGTGACAACGGAACCCGAGCTTCCTACCGAAGCGATTTGTCCTAAAAGATGAATCTTATTAAAATTTATACTCAAGATCGTAATAATGTTAAAATCATCGCTTTAATTGAAACTTAAACCGAAAGTTGAATCGCCCGGCCTTGACAACCGGAGCCTTTAAATAAAATTGACCGTTTGACGAACGGAATGACTCCTTTTTATTCAAAGGTAGAATCGTACTCGGGACCTGTTCAGAAAAACCGTAACAGTTGTGGACTTTGGACTGATGACAATGGACATATGACAATTTCACACGCTAATGTGAGGATGAATTGTTAACTTCAGGAGTGCACCGTTTCATTTACTCAATTAAACCTAAAGATCGAGCACATTCCATTCACTGAAAAGATCGTATAAATCAATTATATAAACTTTGGCTAGTTCTCTAATAATATATTTGGCATCTATATATTTATATCTATATATATACTTTGCAACTTATGCACATCTATATATATTTATATATCTATATATATTATATTAGAATAAATTTTAAATTACGCATTTACTTTATGTTAAGTAAAATAGTAGTTATCTCATGCTATAAAACTCAGATTTAGATTGAGTTAATAATAAACTCTTTGGTGTTTAACCACACTTAGAAGAATTACAAAGTTCCTCGAGGATACGATACTCGACTCACCATACTAGCACTACAGCTTTGACCCGATACACCGCCGGTTAAGGACTGGTATTAGCACTAGAAAAGGCCACGTCAATGACCCCAATGATGGGACTTGGCAACAAACTCTTTCTCCTCCTAGGCTTAAAAGAGCCAAGAGGGATGATCCGTCATCCTCATCAAATATGAGGAAGCTGTTGGTCGTGCCCTAGGCGATGGAGGCAGCTCACGCTGAACTGGAGGCCATCACCGGAAGGAGATCTGCGCTCCTGGCCCTCGAATCTCCTTTTCTGAGCAGATTGACAACTATCCCCGACCAACGAGGTTCAAGATCCCAAAGTTGGAACCCTACGATGGAACCAAGGACCCTTAGCACATGAATCTCGGTTGTGCCCCGGAAGAAATGAAGTGCAAGGCGTTTCCAGCACTACTCACCGACCAAGCAAAAGAATGGTTTAAGAAGATACCACCCAGGACAATTTACAACTTTGATACGCTAGGGAAGATGTTCCTCAATGCTTTTATCACGGCGAAGCCATTTTAGAAGAATGCTACTCACATGTTTTCTCTCAAACAGAAGAAAGATGAAACAGTGCTACAATAGCTTAAGCGGTTCAATGAGGAGTCATTGCAGGTGTGAGACGCTGATGATCATGTTCGGATCGCGTCCTTTGTGGCAAGACTACGGGAAGGGAGGTTGTACGCCAAGCTGAGCTGCAAGCTTCCTGCATCTATGGAAGAGTGCCTGGAGATAGCATTCAAACACTGTCAAGGAGAAGAAGCCAACCGGCTGAAGCGAGAGTTAGAAAAGTCGGAGTCCTAGAAGGATAAGGCCGAAGATACTTCTGACAAGAAAAGGAAATCATCTGAAGATCGTATGAATGGATCGGCCATGGACCGATCCGAGAGAAAAAGTGCCTTGCAGCCACAAGACTTCCCAACATTAAATAGGCCTCGGGAGCAAGTGTTGGCAATCATGGAGAGAGAGGGTTTGGCGAGAACTCCCACGCCGTTGCGAAGTCCCTTGGACAGAAGGGACCAAAGTAAGTTTTGCACGTATCACTAGGATACTGGACATGATCTGGACAGTTGCAGGGATTTCCACAGGGACATGGATACAGCAATCGCAGAAGGAAAGTTGGATGAAGTCATGGATCGACCCTAGTATGGCGAGCGACGAGGTCGGCGGGACTTCCCGCCAAGGAACTATAACCAGGATCGTAACAGGCATGGAGAACCCTAATGAAAGAGAGACCGGTCCCTAGCAAGGATCAACAAATAGATAATTGGCCTGTCTACACCATCAATACTATTGTGGGAGGCCCTGGTAGTGCATTCGAGGTTGGCAACCTAAGCACCCGAACAAGGGGTGTGCAGACGAGCAGAGGAAGTCAAATCTCTTTTTAGGAAGTAAGTTACGAGCCAAGGGACCCACTACCCCTTGCCCCGAACAATGAAGGTTTGGTCATAGAAGTTGTGGTTAACAAGAACCGGTGAAGAGAGTTTGTGTCGACACAGGTAGCGCCGTCAACTCCTGTACTTTGCAGCCTTTCAGGCAATAGGTCTTAAGGAGTCTGGGTTGACTCTTGTTTCTGCGCCTTAGTTCGGATTTTCTGGTCCTCCTGTTCATCCTATGGGAATGGTTCGGATCGCGACAATATTCGGGAAGGAGTCAGTAGGTAGGACTTTAATGGTCAACTATGTCATGGTCAAATCGTCGTCAGCATACAATATAATCTTGGGAAGGCCTGCTCTGATCGAACTTCGGGCCGTGATCTCCCCAACTCATATCAGTCTAAAGTTCCCGACCGTTCATGGATCGGTGGAGATCAAAGGAGATTTGGAGGTCGGTCGAAGTTGCTATGCGGTCACTATTAAGGACAAAGGAATCGTTTTGCCTTGATCGATTCGGCAAGTCTTTATCATTTATTGCTTTTTCTAGACTATTTTTCTTTTCGGCACTTCAGTTCTGTTAGTCCGTTTTCACTATCTGTCTTGGATGTTTCTGGTTCAATGAATAAATTTTACTTTCCATTGTTTACTTGCTTCTTTTTATAAGTCCGTAAGGGCCATCTAACCAGTATACCCCGCTTTAAAAATTCACGCGAGAAGTCAGTCCGACCTGACCCTGCTCGCCGTGCTTTTAAACGATAAGTCAGCACTAGCCTGACCCTGCTCGTCCTTAAAAATTCACGCGAGAATTCAGTCCGAACTGACCCTGCTCGCCGTGATTTTAAACGAGATGTCAGCACTAGTCTGGCCCTGCTCGTCCTTAAAAATTCACGTGAGAAGTCAGTCCAACCTAACCCTGCTCGCCATGCTTTTAAACGAGAAGTCAGCACTAGCCTGGCCCTACTCGTTCTTAAAACTTCACACGAGAAGTCAGCACTAGCCTGGCCCTGCTCGTTCTTAAAGCTTCACGCGAGAAGTTAGCCCGATCTAGCTCTGCTCGCCATGCTGTCATGAAAAAATCGTCTAACCTAACTCAGTTTATCCTAAAGACGGTTAGACTTAGTCCTATAGGTCATAAGCTAACATAGAACTAAAGCTAATCTTGTGATAATTCGGACTCATAGTACCCGAACTCACGAACAGAGTTCGGCCTTACATACAAACATAAGTGTGCAGCCTGAAAATTCAGAATGGCATACCGAGAGTCATTAACTAACTTAGGTTTGCACGAGCCGCACCCACGCGTTGGGCTCAGCAATACACACAAGTATAAATATACAATGCCTAGAGAACTTTTATTTACATTTTTCTTTATCTTATCATTAATTTATACCCTTTTACCAACTTTTATTTACTATGCAACAATTGAATTTACGATAGTTTATGGGTGTATTAGGCATTATAGTAAAAAAATTATGTTACTTAACTACTTTTCAAATTATGTGAAAACTCACTAAACTTATATTTAGGGACGGAGGGAGAGCCAACATATTCCCAAAAAAATAGATATAAAAAAATGACAAAAAAAATTCAAATGATATATGATATTTTTACTATGTATCTTTTTTTTCAACAGATCTACAACTTTTTTTAGTGTAATATATGTTATTTTTTTCAGTTCACCGAGATCCGTGGACCCCTTTCTAATTTAATTTGCTTTAAATAATAATGCATATGCTTTTACTACTTTTTTTTTTTAGGGGGATACTACTTCTTCATTCATTGTATCTGAATGAAAAACTCGGTCAATAATATTTTCCACATTATGCCTAAATTCAAATTAGAGTCTAACACATGAAAAACAAACATAAAAACAGAATGTAAAATCAAGAAAAAGAATGTATGGCACAAAGTATCCGTTTCCTACAAGAATGTGAAGACAGAAACTGTGTTTTGTAAAAGAATCTTATGGCACATATTATATATGTTTACTAGGAGAATGTGAAGACACAAAATGTGTTTTGTAAAAGAATCTTATGGCGAACATTAATACAACTTTTCCAATATATTTTAAGAAATTGATGTTTCCTTTTAATTACTTCATTTTGTCGTGGGGTGTCTAAACAACTGTTTTAATGTATAATCTATTATTGCGAAAAAAATGTATAATTTATTGTTTTGAAATATATGTGTTTTGCCTCCTTATTTTTGTCTTAAAATATAAGGCATTTTTAATAGAATATAGCCTTTGTTACAAAAAAAAAATTTACAAAAGCAATAGAAGTAGAGGAATAAATCAACGAGAAAGACACTCTTTTTTGTTTGAATATTGGTGAACAATGCGTTTTTTTATTTTGATTTTAGAAGGTACAACACATATTTCACTTTGATCAGGAACACTAACATCAGAAAATTGCTTTTTTCATTCATAAAAAATAGAAAATTGCTTTTATAACTATGTAACATTTTCGTTTTTTTTATCAAGGCCATTAGGCAAATGAACATTGATAACTTTGATCTGGATGACAACTGATGATAACTCGTCCACGTGGCACATCTGTAGCGACTCAGCATTAAGTGTAGAGTGAGAAAGGCCGTCCAAAGGGTCGGACGTCCTAGCAGTTAAGCTATAGTAGCTCGACTATTCTCCTCGACCCCTCTAGATCGGCCTCTGCTTGGGGATCGACCTCCCCAAGAAGGTAGGCACAAACACTATCCCAACCTCTGCAGGTCGGTTTATACTTGTGTTCAAACCTACTCGTGTCCGACCTTACAGGTCGGTCTAAGTCCCCTTCAGACCAAGCTTCTCGCATGAGAAAGAGTCCGAGCCGATGCCTGCTAGGCCATCCTCCCCGACCTCCATAGGTCGGGCAAAACATTGAAGGATCCCGCTCAGTCAGCCTGAGCTGATCCTTAGTCTTATTCCCCCTCTTACATAACAAACAGATAATTACGGAAGGAATCCTGAGTTATAAAGGCTCCAATCTTTATCACTTAGTATGAATATTTGAAGATCACAATTATCTCCTAGAATCGAGGAGATTAGCTAATCATAGTCCATTTCCTTAGGAAACACGCCAATAAGTGTCCATCACAGACACGCCACACATTAACTCTAGGGCACAAGACCCCCTATATAAATGATCCCTAAGGAACTACGGAGACTTGATTTCAATCTCAGCATTGGATACGTAGGCAGCTTGATCACTATCAAGTGCAGTCTAAATAATCCCCAAAACACCCCCTCTGTTTACTGTTTTCTAGAATCAATGAGCACCCTTATGTTATCCTCAAGAGAAAAAGCCCTAAAGTTTGTATAGACGAGTTTTTGGATCGACAATTGGCCCTAGAATGAGGGTCTCTTTGTTTGATAATCTCAGGAAAGCTTCAAAGACAATATGGTGACCACACGACAACAAGCCGCCAATGGCAGCACCGCCAATCACGCAACGGAATCAGATGCTAACAACAACCAGAACCAGCAGCAGGAAAAAGTCTCTCTGGACACAACCCACCAGGCATTGGTGGATCAACTCACGGCCTTAGATGAAGACCTGGAAGGTCTGGAGAAAGAGGAACCCTTTGAGGAAAACTCACAGGATCAGGATCTGCAGGGCGGAGATCCGTCAGGGGACAATTCACAGGAACAGGATGTGGAGGAGGATGACCCCAGTGATGGGACTTGGCTGCAAACTCTTTCTCCTCCTAGGCTTAAAAGAGCCAAGAGGGATGATCCATCAACCTCATCAAATCTGAGGAAGCAGCTGGTCGTGCCCCGGGTGATGGAGGCAGCTCGCGCTGAACTGGAGGCCATAATCGGAAGGAGATATGCACTTATGGCCCTCGAATCTCCTTTTTCTAAGTAGATTGACAACTATCCCCGACCAACAAGGTTCAAGATCCCAAAGTTGGAACCCTACGATGGAACCGAGGACCCTCAGGATCACTTGTTCCAGTACCATACGCACATGAATCTCGACTGTGCCCCAAAAGAAATGAAGTGCAAGGCGTTTCCAGCACTACTCACCGGCCGAGCAAGAGAATGGTTTAAGAAGATACCGCCCATGACAATCTACAACTTTGATACGCTAGGGAAGATGTTCCTCCACACTTTTATCACTGTGAAGCCATTTCAGAAGAATGCTACTCACATGTTTTCTCTCAAACAGAAGAAAGATGAAACCGTGCTGCAATACCTTAAGCGGTTCAGTGAGGAGTCATTGCAGGTGCGAGACACCGATGATCATGTTTGGATCGCGTCCTATGTGGCAGGACTACGGGAAGGGAGGCTGTACGCCAAGCTGAGCAGCAAGCTTCCTGCATCTATTAAAGAGTGCCTGGAGATAGCATTCAAACACTGTCAAGGAGAAGAAGCTAATCGGCTGAAGTGAGAGTTAGAAAATTTGGAGTCCAAGAAGGATAAGGCCGAAGATACTTCTAACAAGAAAAGGAAATCGTCTGGAGATCGTATGAATGGATCGGCCATCGGCCGATCTGAGAGAAAAAGTGTCTTGCAACCGCAAGACTTCCCAACATTAAACAGCCCCGGGAGCAAGTGTTGGCAATCATGGAGAGAAAAGGTTTGGCGAGAACTCCCACGCCAAGGCGGGTCCCTTGGGCGTAGGGACCAAAGTAAGTTTTGCACGTATCACTGAGGATACCGATATGATCCGACGATTCAGGTGGATTTCCACAAGGACGTGGATGCAGCAATCGTAGAAGGAAAGTTGGATGAAGTCGTGGATTGACCCCAGTATGGCGAGCGACGAGGTTGGCGGGACTACCCGCCAAGGAACTATAACCAGGATCGTAATAGGCAGGGAGAACCCTAACGAATGAGAGACCGGTCCCCGGAAAAGGATCAACAGATAGACAATCGGCCTGTCAACACCATCAATACTATTGTGCGAGGCCCTGGTAGTGCATTCGAGGTTGGCAACCTAAGCACCCAAACAGGGGGCGTGCAGACGAGCAGAGGAAGTCAAATCCCTTTTCAGGAAGTAAGTTACGGGCCAAGGGACCCACTACCCCTGGTCCCGAACAATGAAGGTTTGGTCATAGAAGTTGTGGTTAACAAGAACCTGGTGAAGAGAGTTTGTGTCGACACAGGTAGCGCCATCAACTCCTTACTTTGCAGCCTTTCAGGCAATGGGTCTTAAGGAGTCTGGGTTGACTCATGTTTCTGCGCCTTTGTTCGGATTTGCTGGTCCTCATGTTCATCCCATGGGAATGGTTCGGCTCGCGACAACATTCGGGAAGGAGTCGGTAGGGAGGAATCTAATAGTCAACTACGTCGTGGTCAAATCGTCGTCAGTATACAATATAATCTTGGGAAGGCATGCTCTGATCGATCTTCGGGCCGTGATCTGTTAGGAAATCTACGCGGAAACGCAGCTGAATTCAAAAATTTATTTCCTTTGACCAGGATCGACTTCGTTTAAGCAATAAACAAATAAGCTAGTAGACGGTGATTACCTTGGTTGATCTAAAAGATCGACGCTTTGACCGTCTGGGAGAGTAGTTCTGCATAGATCCGCCTGTGTTCGGCCTCTCTTCGCTAGTCCACATGAACACCTACGGAATCCCATCATGGATTGCTATTGGAAAACTCCGGTTGCTTAGACTGCACTTTTTCCCTATCTCCAACTCTCTATAGGATGCTTCTATTTTACACAAGAGCTATTAGTTCTTGGAATTGTGATGTATGAAAAGAGCTTGACACCCACCTCCTATTTATAATGGATGTGGCGCCCCAGATAGAGTAGAAAGGAAGAAAACATTTTCCCAATAAAATAAGAAAAATATAATAGATTGATTTATCTCATTTATTATAATATCTTATATTAAATAAATCTAGGATATTGTCAATATCTTATATTGACAATATTTATCTTATTACCATAAATCAATTTACACATGTGTGTGTGTGTGTGTGTATATATATATATATATATATATATATATATATATCACTTATATATATTACAAACATAAATCTATATAAATATATATTTTGGAAACAAATGTGCACATGCACATCATATGTGCAACACACATGTATGTATATATTTATAAATATTAATATATAATATTAATATATGGTAATACCATTAATTAAATTGCACAATCTAAGTGTATCTTATACACACACAAATTGCGTCACCTTAGCCAATAAATTGACATCCGGAATATTCTTTAATTAATATAATATTATTAATATCTTGTATTTAATTTATTCACAATAAATAAATACCACCATATTAATTTACCACTATAACCTTTATAGTACGAGATAAACTTTCCTTATTTAGTTATCATCTATAACCACATTTTAATCCGGCTAGATGTTCATATGTGTGTGACCCTATAGGCTTCCGAATATGTTGGCCGTAGACACAAATTGCAAATCAAGAAAATGTCCTTCATGCCTAACGATCACGGGATAGCGTCTGGCAACACACCGTGACCCCCAATCATCGGAAGAGTCAAATGCAATGACTACTACCTTTCATGTGAAACAGTTACCGTGTAACTTACAATCCTATCGCTGTAATGATATCCATACGGTCGACGTCGAGTGTCAAACATTAACGACCGTATCTTATGATCTAGATATCATGCTCTCTCAAGTAACTCGCTTACTCCCACTTTGCAAAGATTCACGAGTAAGACATTCCTTATAAGAAGGCCATTTCGGATATTCGATCACAATCATAGGATACGCGATTCCCGGATGACCAATCATGTATACTCCGTGACGCTTCAATATCATACCCAATCACTACCGCATGATCGCCCCATGGCTAGGGGAAACCTCAATAGTGTCAAAGCATGACAATCCACACCGTGATGCCATGAAGACTCCGGTCCAAAAGATAATTACACAACCGCCACATAGTGTGACACTTAACCGTGTAAGTGGGTCAGTCTAATGTACGCATTCTCTAATACACGTCCACGTACAGTCCAAGTGTGTCTACACTTTGATAGACGAGATCTATCACTGCCCTTAAAGACATAAGACATCTAATACGTGCTAGTCTGTTTATACTTTCAATGCCCTGTTTAATAGTACATCAGCCTAGAGACATTTAAGTATCAAACTTATTAAAGTGATTAGAGATCTCATCAACCATAATCGCCTATCATGGTTTCTCTATCACATCGTTTAATACTAAGGACGTTATCATATAACAATTCACAATTGGTTCTTTAAAAGAACAAATATATGACAACAGAAAAACCATTTAATATATGCACAAACATAAAGAAATAATAGAAATGATCCGACCCAGTCGGATCCGGTTCAACCCGATTGGGTTTAGGACACTATTTCAACATGATCTCCCCAACTCATATCAGTCTAAAGTTCCTGACCGCTCGTGGATCGGTGGAGATCAAAGGAGATTTGGAGTTCGATCGAAGCTGCTATGCGGCCACTATCAAGGACAAAGGAATCATTTTGCCTTGATCGATTCGGCAAGTCTTTATCATTTATTGATTTTTCTAGACTATTTTTCTTTTCGGCACTTCAGTTCTGTTTGTCCATTTTCACTATCTGTCTTGGATGTTTCTGCTTCAATGAATAAATTTTACTTTTCGTTGTTTACTTGCTTCTTTTTATAAGTCCGTAAGGGCCATTTAACCGGTATACCCCACTTTAAAAATTCACGCGAGAAGTCAGTCCGACCTGACCCTGCTCACAGTGCTTTTAAAAGATAAGTCAGCACTAGCATGGCCCTGCTCGTCCTTAAAAATTCACGCGAGAAGTCAGTCCGACCTAACCCTGCTCGCCGTGCTTTTAAACGAGAAGTCAGCACTAACCTGGCCCTGCTCGTTCTTAAAACTTCACACGAGAAGTCAGCACTGCTGGATATACAGAAACCCGAATCCGGATTCGATCCATAATTGGATCGTAAGATCTGATTCACAGCACCGATCGAGACGCTCGATCATGCACAGCGGAAACTATGAATAAATTCGCATGCGATTTTACCACGATTTTAATTCACATAATTAATTAACAATCTACAAGAAGGTAAGTAGATTTACCTCAATGGAAAGAAAGAAATAGTCGACCAAAGGGAGATGCCGTAGTCTTCTGGATTGTATCTCCTAGCGAGGACTGGTGGACGTCGATCCTCGCCGTAAAACCTCCTCGAATATGCACAAGAAAAACCCTAGGTTTTTCTTCTCTTAATGACTAGAATGAGAAACTAATTTTTCTCTTCTTTTTATTATAAGTGGCGCAATTTGTATGTCTAATTGTGTTAGGAGAAACTCTAGTTATATAGGAAAATAACTACTTAAGAGAGAGTTATCATTTTCACACCACAATTACATATTCCCATAAGGAAAAGATATTTGGCAAACGATAAAAGATAATTCCTAAAAAATCAATCTCTTATTTTTCCATTAATTATCCAACAAATAGATAATTAATTAATTACACATGTGACATAATCTAGAAAAATTTCTTTTCCTAATTATCCACATGGGCTCCACTTTTAATCATTTTTTAATAGAAAATGTCTTTTCTATTTTATATATTATTTACCAAATAAATAATAATGCATATTCATTAAATAGACCAACTATTTAATTAATTCTCGAGGTTCCATAAAACGAGAAAACACTCGCGTGTTAGGAGCCAACCCGGAGACTATTGACCTATAACCAATAGTTACAAAAAATTGAATAAAATATTCATCGAACAGAATATTTCTACTCAACTCATTAATTCCGGAATTACGCCACCATAAATCCGAAACTGAACTCTATCGATCATAGATATAACTTATTCTCAAAACGTCGAGTCGAGTCGATAAGTGTCCATTGATATAATCATTACATATAAACTAACCCTCCATAGACTATCTGTAATGAAGCAGGATTATTTCCGTAAACCTTCTTCAATACATCTTATCCTTATTTACCATTAACCCACTAGTGATCAATTAGTTCATAACCAATACGAACTCCGCGGATCGATCCGTTTCTAGGATCAACAAATAAGAGGATTGTCTTTCTACTTCCCGCAGGAAGGAATGGATTCCATATCTGTGAGACACACACTTCTCACTCATTCCAGAATAGTGCCAACGTGAAAGTGATTCGGACCGCGCCTCTTTGAGATCCTTAACGAACACATCAAACCCTATCATGAGACAAGTAGGAGTCTGTAATCACTTCAGGATTCAGGTTAATCCATATATGATCATCTTGTGATTTAAAAAGATTTCTCACTCACGGAATTATATGAGAAACTCAGATTAAATCGGTCCAGTCCTATATGACTACGTCATATATAAATGCCCCACTTAGACAACCAATGTCGACGGTCCGGATAAGACGGTCACACCATAAAGTATTCTGGGCGCATTAATGGTGGTTTAATCAATAGACCACATACTTTGATTAACTTCACCACGGACTAACATTTCAAGTGTATCACCATAAACTTAATCATCATGTGTGAGACACGCTAAGTTATATGGCTACATATGATATGACTTAGGGTTTTCAGTACTGTATTACTTTCAAGCACGAAGCAAGTAATAAGATGAGGATAAATCTGTCATTTATTAATTCTAAAAACAATTACATAAATTGTCTTCGGGCGCTACTTCCAACAAGCACTAGCTTGGCCCTGCTCATTCTTAAAGATTCACGCGAGAAGTTAGCCCGATCTGGCTCTGCTTGCCATGTTGTCATGAAAAATTCGTCTAACCTAACTCAGTTTATCCTAAAGACGGTCAGACTTAGTCTTGTAGGTCATAAGCTAACATAGAACTAAAGCTAATCTTGTGATAATTCGGACTCATAGTACCCGAACTCACGAATAGAGTTCGGCCTTACATACAAACATAAGTGTGCAGCCTAAAAATTCAGAATGGCATACCGAGAGTCATTAACTAACTTAGGTTTGCACGAGCCGAAACCACGCGTTGGGCTCAGCAATACACACAAGTATGCCATCCAAAAAGTTGAAACAAATAAATGGCATACTGGGGGCACACTTCTTCATTCATTGTATCTGAATGAAAAACTCGGTCAGTAATATTTTCCACATTATGCCTAAATTCAAATTAGAGTCTAACACATGAAAAACAAACATAAAAACAGAATGTAAAATCAAGAAAAAGAATCTATGGCACAAAGTATCCGTTTCCTACAAGAATGTGAAGACAGAAACTGTGTTTTGTAAAAGAATCTTATGGCACATATTATATATGTTTACTAGGAGAATGTGAAGACACAAAATGTGTTTTGTAAAAGAATCTTATGGCGAACATTAATACAACTTTTCCAATATATTTTAAGAAATTGATGTTTCCTTTTAATTACTTCATTTTGTCGTGGGGTGTCTAAACAACTGTTTTAATGTATAATCTATTATTGCGAAAAATGTATAATTTATTGTTTTGAAATATATGTGTTTTGCCTCCTTATTTTTGTCTTAAAATATATGGGAAATTAGGGATAAGGACACAATCTGGAATATTATTAAGAATGGACAACTACATATTTTTTATAGGAGAAGACAACCGCATAATTTTTATAAATGGTAAGAACAAATAAAATGAATCCTCAAAATCAAATAATTTCCATAGTGAATCCCAAATCAAATGAATTTCGATAGTGAATTTTGACAATGAATCCCAAAATCAAATAATCCCGACAATGAATTTTGAAAATTAGTGAATTTCGATAGTGAATTTAGCGAATAATTTAAATAATAATTTCAACACACAAGTGAATTTCGATGATGAATAAATAGTTTTGTCCTTTATGCAAAAGTTTAAAAGACTGTCCTTCTACTCAATTGATGAAATATTTTTGTCCTTCTCCCTCATTCCCCCTAAAATATAAGGCATTTTTAATAGAAAAATATAGCCTTTGTTACATTTTTTTTTTCACAAAAGCAATAGAAGTAGAGGAATAAATCAACGGGAAAGACACTCTTTTTTGTTTGAATATTGGCGAACAATGCGTTTTTTTATTTTGATTTTAGAAGGTACAACACATATTTCACTTTGATCAGTAACACTAACATCAGAAAATTGCTTTTTTCATTCAAAAAAATAGAAAATTACTTTTATAACTATGTAACCTTTTCGTTTTTTTTATCAAGGCCATTCGGCAAATGAACCTTGATATCTTTGATCTGGATGACAACATATTATATAAAATACCACTTGTACAAGACAGCTGTTTTTTTTTCCTTTTCTAAGAAATATTTTAATTTTTTTTAATTTACAGTACTATATATTCTTTGGCAGTAGCCATTTAGTTTGACCTGGTATCTATAATCGAGTACTGTGTTTTTTATTTTTCATTTTGTTATAAATACATGAAATTATGTTTAGGAAAATGAATACTCTTACATTTCGAATTTGAATGCACATTTTTAATTAAAAGGCAAGGGAATGGCAAAGCTTATCTTCTCCACTTTCATTTGTTGTTTGTGTAAGTCCACCTTAGCTTACTTTTGTTATTTTTATTTTTCGGATGGAAAATGGTTGGTTTATTGTCAATGTTTCTATTTTGTTTAACTTTGTCTTTTATAAAAATTATATTGTTGTCACAATCACTCAGACAAATAAGTGACACAATATATTTTTGCACTCTTGATTATAAGGATGATCAATGAAGGAAAACAAGATGGCACAATATATTTTTGCATGACACGGTATGCTTTTGCATTTGCAGTTGCTACGAGGATTATCGTCGAAGGAAAACAAGATGGCACCATCATTTGGAGAAAACTGCATTTCCAAGTTGATTGTTTGACGTTTCCATGTTATTTCGATACAGATTGTTATGATGTTAAGTGCGGCGGTGGTTGCGCCATGGACGGCAAGTGCGTCCCGACGTTTTGTTACCAAATGGGTTGCTCCGACGATGATTTTTGCTATAGACGCGGTTGTGGAGCATGCTTTCTCGATGCCGATCAGTGCATGCCATCCGAGCTCATCCCCGACTAGTGATTTAGCACACGCTTTATAGGTTTTTTGCCTTCGAATGTCTGAGGGCTTTTCATGGCACCCCACTGGGGTGTGTATCTGGAAAGACGAGTATTGATTACAGGTTTGGTTTTTTTAGAGGTTCAACCTCACTGTGTTGCTCGAATAGTGCAGTGTCACTAAAGACTCATGAATGTTTTCGGGTGTTTTCATAAATAAATTCTATGAAAAAAAATGATGAAATGAAGATGCAACCGTTGCGGTGTTTCGTGTGCTTGCGCTTGTCTTTTATTAGTATGCAGAAGAATTACAGTGTTTTATATATTAGGAATTTATATCAAGTGGAAAGATCTGATATATCCAACTCATACGTACACATCCTTACTGTGTAAAAGATGATGCATCATATCCCTCATGGTATCTCTTCTTGAAGTTGTATTGAATAATAATCTATCCGATCATATTACTTTTGCATTTTCCTTTTCTTCTGTTAGAGGTGTAAACGAGTCAAGCCGAGCTGCTCGTGAGCAACTCAACGTTTGGCTCGTGAAATACTCGTTCAAATATGATGTACCGGAATTCAAGCATTTTGTCAAGGTTAACGAGTTGAACTCGATGAGTTTGAAGATTGTCTCAAATTTTCATGAACATTATTATATTATATTAAAACTATAATTTTATTTTATTTTATTTTTGTATCTTTTAACGAGCCGAACTTTAGCACGCACTATTAAGCAGGAAATTCTTTTCAAGCCACTGAAGCTCGAGCTCGAGTTCGAGTTTGAAAGTGCTCAAAATTTCGTCGAGTATGATCGTTCCAAACTCGCATATAATTAAAAATTAATTGAATCGATCTCGAGCAAACTTTTTCCTAGTCGAGCCGAGTTCGAACATCACTGTTTTAAGTGATTACTTGACTCAATAAATAAATACTTTTGATTCGACTCGACTTAGATTGTTTACACCCCTACCATCTTTAAGTCACCCTATTGGCTTCTATCAGACGATGCATGAAAATGTGAGATCTGGGGAGGATTTGCATTCCTCAACAAGAATTCATTCGTATCCTCTGATCCTGTCAGAGGATACGAATAATTTCTATGATGCTATCATTCTTCGAAGTCACCATAATAACGACTTCAGAAACAGCCAACAGCTTGGCTATGTAGATGGATATCGGTACCTCGAGAGCCCGCAACACACACACACACACACCCCACCTCTAACCATTTGCATCCCATAAAACAGTTCGAAACCGGAGATTTCAGGCAGCTTGCATCAGTGTTGAATTCTACATCCTTGAGGAAAAGAGGACCAAGCAACAATCCAATTTGTTACATGGACTTGATAAGTCATTGACAGAAATATAGGCACAATTTTGACTGTAAAAAATCAGAACCAGTTCACAGACAAATATCCACATAAACAAAGCAAGCAATAGAACCACCAATGGATTCTTTTACTGCTAACATAACAATCACAAAAAGTGTATTGCTAACGAGACACACAACGGACTTTTACACCATTGATCACGTGCAAGACTTATCGATTCCGTTACGATCAATGGCGTAAGAAAATATCGTTGTGGCACTGGCATTTCTGATCGGAAAAAAAGAAGTAATTCAACACACAAACTAGTAGGGACTATATTGATTTCAAACATGAAGCTCAATATATTGCATAGTAGAAAGAAACCGTTAATATTATATTTTCAAGCATCCAAAATGCTAAACTGTCAACTATTTTGAAGAATATCCTCAATGCTCTGTTAAAAACATTTTCGATTAAAGAAAGGCTACAAGCATCCTAAAACACATGAAGTACAAAAAGAAAAGGCTGGCAGTCTGTTAAAGGAACCACAAATGATCTACTTTCAAAGCACCACGGTGACATTCGACCTCTAGAAAGTTGAATCTAAACACAACATTCGACTTTGCATAAGTCGAATTTCCCTTTTTCAACCACTAGAAAGTCGAATGTAAGCTCAACATGCAGAGATCGAATGTTCATGGTTGACTTCCGTAAAGTCGAACCTAGCCCGAAGTATGGTGCAAGGGTAGGTCAGTTGTGGTGCCTTTAACAAAGGCTAGTTTGATTCAAAAGGTCACACAGCTAGAGGGACTCTTGAAGCTCAATAGGATGCTCCTCAATTTTCTTTCTATTCTGTTCTTCCTCATACTTCCTCAATCTTTCATTCCACATTTCCTATCCAATCAAACCAAAATAAATTAACTAATAATTAGCAGTTTTAGCAAAGACATACATACGACCCAAAATTCCTTCTCACAACACAAGGAAAGAAAGGATTGGTAAAATTAAAAGAAAATAACTTTCTTTTTATAAAAATGCTGACCTTGTACATTAGTTCAGCACGGTGCATAGCATAAAACCCGAGAATACCTCCAGCAATTGTTCCTGTAATGATCCTAACGTAACCCCACCTCGTCGACTTCATTATTTTTTTCTCTGCTAATTCCACCTATGAATCTCAAGCAAGCTTCTGCTTCCTTAATTAAGTCTTGGAAGAAGATGAATTTTCTTCCAAGAATAAGTCTTGGAAGAAGATGAATTTTCTTAGGCGTTTGAGCTGCTCGTCGCCGTTCCTCAGGTCGCCGCAAGCGGCAGCGGCGGAGTGTAAAGGCTTTAATTAAGATGGGCTGTGGTCGAAAATGGGCTGCATAAGATTGCAATACGTCTAAGAGTTCTTATTATGACTTTGTCTTACATGGTGTGAAAAAATGGGATGAGATCACCGTCCATTTGTGTGTGCTTAATTTCGATTATCAAAAGTAAAAGCACGTCGTTTTACGCGTGTGTTTTATTTCTTGAAGAAAATAAAATAAAATAAAAACAAAAAAATAAAATAAAACACACATAAAACGCGCTGCTTTTACTTGCATAATCAAAATTGTAGACATATAAATTAGACAGTGATCTCACCCCTAAAAAGATGTGGTATCACATTTTTTTGAAAAATTAGTTTATAGTCCACTTTTTCTCTCTTAATTAAGTGCTAATCCAACTTTAAATTTTTAGTTGCAATAAGACAAATAATTTCAATTGACTTTAATTACCCCTAATTACCCCGCTCTTCTTCATCAGATAAACTTTCCTTTCCTTTCCTTGTTATTATTCCTCTTCTTCGATAGATCATAAAAAGACATTAATGAAGCCGACAAAGCAGTGGAATCCCAATCCCTAAAGTCATATATTTGCCGCATCTTTTGAGTGTCTTCTTCTCGATCTCATTACTTTTTACTCGTATCTTTTGTGTGTTTCTTGAACTCCGAGGCGGGGGAAAAAGCTATTCAGAAACAAGCTCGTCAGATAATCTCTGACCTTAATCACATAAGATCTTCATCAGTCATCACTATTTCAACAGGTACTTAATTATTTACATGTACTTTGATTTGTGACATTTAAGATGGATTTGGTTCTGATCGATTATACTTTTGTGATGGTTATGAGGATGCTATGCGTGTGTGTTGATTAATTGTTTGATTTTGGTTACCTGTGTGTGTGTGGTTTGAAGATTTCTTAATTTTTAGGATTGGCTCAAAGTTTGCTTTTTTAATTTCTTGTTCAATTTGAGGAGATATCAGCTTTCATGAGCGTGTGTGTGTGTTTTTTGATGCTGCACTTTTCTTCTTCCTTTTTTTTTATTTTTATTTTTTTGGGATTAGTGAAATTCGTTAATTAATTATCTAGGTAATGGGTTGTGTTTCTATCGTTTGTAATTAAAGAAGAAAAATATTGTACTTTTATAGATCGCGTCTTTATGCTCTTCTCAGAGCTTTACGGCCAAGAACAAGTGGCCTTATGTGATTGAACCCAATAACAAGAAGAGGCCTAAAAGAAATGATCCTAAAGATAAAATAGTATCGAAACATGCTCCGGTGCTAGAAGTAAATATGAGTGCTTGAATCAGAAAAGACATTCGGTTCATATCAAGGACTTGGGGACATAGACCTTGGAACAAAAATCGAAAGGAGAGTCATTTTGAGCCTAATACTGATACTACTGATACTGATACTTCGACATCGACATCACGACATCGATACTATCGATCTCGTATCAGTGCCTTAATGCAATAGATAGGCTCTAGTTCAAAGGCTTACTATGTGCCTTGGCGTCTCAAGTTTTTTTGATCTACATTGTATCATCATGTAATAGATAGGCCTAGTTCATAGGCTTCATCGAACTTGTAATTCAAAGACCTTGTGAATTCCGGGCATGATAATTTAGTTCTTTGAACTAGAATATCCTTTTTATAATTTGGCTAATAGTTCAGACTGTTTCAGACTTGAATTGATCTTCTATGTATTACCTTTTAGTCTGATGTACCTATTGTACTAAATCTATAAATCTGTTGTCTTGATCTTCTATGTATTACCTTTTAGTCCGATGTACTTTTTAGGCTTAATTCAAGTGATTAACTACTGAACCTACATGTTATAAACACCACACCTTAATCAAGTTATCTCATTAATGATTCTATCTCTTCGAATTGTATCATATAAAACAATTTAACACGGTGTGTTAGTGTATCTGATTTTGCATTTGGAGAATGATCTTTATCTCTGATAAAGACCTTACAAAGAAATTCAGGTGATTAAATAGCTTTGATGATGGTAAATAGAGACTAAACAAGCGTAAATCTGCTTTTTTTTTTTTTATTTTCATGTTGTTAATCGATGTACATATTGTACTAAATCTATAGTTTGTTGTACTTGCTATTAATCTGCGAGTTTGTTAACAATCTGTGGAATGTTCTCCTGCATATTCTTGTATAACTGACATCGACACGATACTACCGATAATCGATACTACGATAATCGATACTATCGAGCGACATCGATATCGATACTAATCGATATCGATACTTATATGTGTTAGTGTAAATGCCGCGATTAAATTCGGCTTTCAAATTCTACGTCGAAAAGTATCAAACGCGGTCTCAAAATGAAGATAAAAAAATTATGAGCTTTGGTGAAACAATTTTGATGATCGGTGTTCTAAATCAAAAGTTACGGTCGCTTATAAGAAAAAGCGCATCCGGTTAATAAAAATATTTTTTCGCCTTTCAAAATATACGCTGGAAGGGTATCGATTTGGGCTCAAATTGAAGAGAAAAAAAAAACATGAATTTTGGTGAAAAAATTTCGATGATCGGGGTTGTAAATCAAAAGTTACGGATGTTTAAAAAAAAAAAAAAAAAAGAAACAAACAGATCAATGTACTCATATATCATGTAGTTGAGGACGAGCGCGAGGGTTAGTTTTGTCCTTCTGAAAATGTTTGTCCTTTTTGCAACTAAAAAAATAGGTGTGTCCTATTTATTTATTTTGTGCCAAAAAGAGGACTTTTGGCTCTTTATCTCTAATTATAGCTCAATTAAGTACATTGTGGTGATACATGGTGTGGGATGTGAAGTGGTTCTATATACATCCACTCCCACATTTTTTTCTTTAAGTGTGGTAACATGAGCTATAGTAATAAACAAATGTGTTGTATTAAAATATTAATAAATGTGCGTCAGTTTTTTGTTCACAATACAACCACATCCACTTTCCATAGTGGATACTCTAAACTCTAACGGCACCGCGGAACTGTATTGAACACCACATATAACACTACGATACGATTATTTTTTCACGAAATAGGGATTGACGTTTAGATTGTGGGCAAGAAATATTGGTGACAATAACGTTTCCGGTATATAACAACGATGATGATGACGCCCACAAACCGCGGACAACATCAGTAACAATGACGTTTCTGGTATGTAAAGACGATGACGATAACACATTCAAACCCCGGGTCTGATAGCGCTAAGTGAGTCGTAAAAAACGACGATAATGATAACGCCCCCAAACCCCCGGCAATTAACGACGACGATGATGATAACCCCCCTCCCCCCGACGATGCTGGATCTCCTCTATCAATAAATCCGGGCCTAATTACCTCTTGTGACAATTAATTCAAGGACAACTTATCAAAAAGGGGTGCTGTTTATGGCGGTTTTTAGACTGAGCCTGAGAATTTGCTCTCAAGTTGCCTATGTATCCAATATGTTAATTGGAATCAAGTCTCTCGTAGTTCCTTAGGGATTGTATGTATAGGGGATGTCTCGTCTAGTTCCTTGTCCATCAAGGATTCTAATTCTTAATCTCTAAGGATTATTGTGTGTGTATCCCTATTATTTAGGAGATAATCTCGGACAAATCTTAATGCCCAACTCAGTGTCATTAAACCACATGATTCTTTCCTTATTTAACCAACTTATTACTAGCACATTGGCTAAAAGTCGGGGGTACTCTGGCTGACTTTCGTCAAGCCCCTGAGGCCCCTATGGCCGATCTGTGGCAACTCCCCACAACCATGCCCTGACCGACCTCCAGTGGGCTGGAGGAGGTGTAGGAGCCGATCTCCCCCCTGGAATCCCGACCTACCCTTGGGTACGTCTTTAGGGCTCCTGGCCCATAAGGTTTACACCTTACCCGCTCTTTATATATTGTATGACCAATCGATAGGATGACATGTGCCGTGGCTCGGTTCGGCCCTCATCACCCCCAAACCCCGAGCAACATCAATGATAATGACGTTTATGGTATATAACGACGATGACGATAACGCCCCAAACCCCGGGTTTGATAGCGCTAAGTGAGCCATAATGAATCCGGTTAAACGCTTAGACCGTCATTCTCGCTCGTGTTTAAATGGGTTGACCCGAGTTGACAAGTTATTTATATCTCACACTTATAAATTGAATATGCTTCTCTCACATCTAATATGAGATATCACAGGTACCATCAGTAACAATAACGCTTCTTGTACATAACACATCAGTAGTTGTGACATTGCAGACGATGGCGGTTAGCACTAATGGCAATGACCTTTTTTTCGCACATAACGAGCATCTTTGGAAATGGTGTTTCTATCAATGTCGGTAACAACGTTAACATACCGAAGTAATTCTATAATGTCACGCAAAAGCAGAATTTAATCAAGGGAAACTTGAAAAAATATGTCTGAAAAGTTAAAAATTGGAAAAATATGCTCCAAAAGTAAACATTTGAAAATTATACCCGCGTCCGTCGCACGAGGCACGCATGACCACTGCGCGACGCACGCAGGATGCATGATTGGCGCACGAGGCACGCATGCATCAAGGCATATTTTGTCAAATTTTTAACTTTTCAAACATAGTTTCTCAAATTTCCCTTTAATTAATGGGTTAACGTGGAAAGTATGGTACCAATAGAACTCGTCAATATCTAAGTTTTTAAGTGTAATATAAACATTTAAAAAAGAAGTAAAAAATTACATGGATTTCCAAACTTATATACATCAAGATGATCATACTCTATCACCTGCCATACACCAAAAAGTCCTTACATATTTTCTGCAATTTTCTCTACACATGCACAACACAACTGATCACTTGCATCTACAACAACAAACAACATTACCCCTGATGACCTAAAAAAAACAATCACAACACCAAGGGCAAAAGCATAATTTCACAAAGACCATATTTCAACTTAATGTTCCTCTAATTACCTTCCTTTTTCTTCAGTTTCAATGGCTTCAGTCCACGTCTTGTAGTTGGAGGTCCACACAACAACAAACGTGACATTACATAAGACAACAATTCTTCGTTATGCGAAAATGTGAAATCCAAATGCGCGTATCCCGATTCGTAATACGATACATCCACACCCGCACTCTTCATTACCTCATAATGCTTCCGTATCATCGATGCCCGGATCACCTTATCTTTCCGTCCAGCAACAAGGTCAACTGGGATGTCGATAAGGTCATAGTGTTGACCTAAGTCAACCGGTTCGGGTGTACCGTATACCTCCATGTTTGCAGCTGGACTACCGTAATCATACATCGCGAATTTCTTCGAGTGTTTCATCTGTGCTAAGTGATGAGCTACGCGAAACGAGACGCCGGGCATGTCGTTCATGTTGTAATGAGGTAAACCGAGAACACCGACCCAGTTTGAGCTGTCACCGCCTACGAGGTAACTCATTAGGGTTTGTACTACTCCACCAACTGCAGGTAACTTATGGAAGTCTCGGGCGAGTTTGTTTAGAAGCATCCGGAAAAAACGAGTGGGTATATAGAATGCTGGAAGGAGGAGTTCTAACAATGGAGCTAATGTGAGGAACACGAATTCAATAGATGTGAAGAGAAATGTAGAATCGTCATGGAAGCCTGCAGGAGATAAGAGGATTAACCGTGAAAGCCGGTGGGGCTTTTCTTCGATTCTACAGGTTATGAGATACATGAGAATTGACGCCCGCCAAGCTATGACAAATTCCACAGAGCTTGTAAGGTTGAGTGGTATCAATGTCTTCTTCATCTTCTTGATCTAAAGTGTTGGACTGTAATTCAGAAAGTTTTATTTCATGGATTTTCTCTAGCATTGCGGGTATGTCTTGTATACCGTGCTCGTTGATAGAGTAGCGCCAATACCTGCAAACGAATAACACACGCTCAAACATCCGTTCCTTTTAACATAACCTCTATTTTACAAGTTCAAACATCACTTTTATCTTATCTTACTGAATCTATATTCAGAGAAAAATGCATATGAATTTCCATAAGTTGAATAGAGAATGGGCGTTGTTATTGGCACCACAATGAATTTACTGAGGTACCACAGTGAGAGCTAGATTCGACTTTACAGAGGTTGAACGTCGGTGTGGTGACAATAATGCAGAATTTTGAGATTCCATATTTTAAAAATCTGAGTAGAAAAAACGGTTAAACCCTAACCGAAAGGGTCCCCGCTCCCCCTGTCCCACGGGATGAGTGGAGATATAAATCAGGATACCAGTAGCTTGGAATCGTTGGGCTTGCCTTTATAAGACCAAAGAGGGGACAATTCGCCCCTTGCGGGATTCGAACCTCCGACCTCTTAGTAGGTCATGACGCACTCCAAGCCCTCGCTAACCTGGGTGTTATGTCTTGGGGACTTAAAAATCTGAGTAGAGATTCTATTGAACATGGTTTAAGTGGATCTGGATGATTTGAATATCTGTTTTACAGATTTAACTTTTTTTTTTACGGTATCTAATGCAAGTGCTCTTAGGTTTCTAAAATAGAGAATCCTACATGTAGCGTACTACATATGGATCTGTATTTCATCTTATATCTCTGAATTGAGATCCTGATGCATTTCACTCAAAAGTGATGTTTATGTCTTTCAAATGGAGAATATATTAGAATATGTTCATGCAATGCTGCTCTAAATAAGCTGAACTTAAATTTTATGAGAATCGACTTACTCTCTCTCGAAGAGATATTCTTGTGTACGTGTTCTCTAGAAACCAGTCCGCGAAAATTCCCAAGGAAAACATCATACCCTAGAAGAAGATGCATTGCATTATCAGGTTCACAGCTTCATTATAAATGTAGAACATCATCTAACGTTTTTTAGAATCAATGCTCACACGACGAATACTAAGAATGCCAAACCTTGATCATAGGCTGCAAAAGCTGGCGAACCAACAACCCCATTGGCTACCCACCTGTAAAATTCGTATGGAACCAATAATTAAAAGGATAGAAAGACAAATCAAAAAGTCATGCAGCTGAAAATTCAGATGCCATAATTATTTGGGGGAATGAGGGAGAAGGACAAAAATATTTCATCAATTAAGTAGAAGGACAGTCTTTTGAAACTTTTGCATAAAGGACAAAACTATTTATCCACTATCGAAATTCACTTGTGTTCGAAATTCACTGTTTAAATTCACTGCCGAAATTCACTGTCGAAATTCACTAATTTTCAAAATTCATTGTCGGGATTCACCGATTTTCGGATTCATCATCAAAATTCACTATCGAAATTCACTGATTTCGGGATTCACTAGGGAGATTCACTGATTTTCGGGATTCACTGTTTGTCCTTCTCGCTATAAAAATTATGCAGTTGTCCTTTTCCCTATAAAAAATATGTAGTTGTCCTGTTGCTTAATAATATTTCAGATTGTGTCCTTATCCCTAATTTTCCATAATTATTTTTGAATGCAATCTAATGAATGAATAACATCAGATTTGATCCCAAAAAAACATAAAATAAAGTACATCAGAAAAACTGAAAAATCACATTAAGTTATTAACCACTAACCCCATTGACGAATCAAATACCCCATGTTGCAGATAAACGACCTTGCGAGATTCTCGCCTACAATGTATGGAAACACAGTTAGCAGATTAAACTCGTCCAAAACAATTGAAGAAAGAATAAAATAAAAATAAAAAATCTAAACCTTGGAATTCTTTCCAGGAGAAGAACATATCCATCAGCAGTGACAACACGAATGGCTTCATATGGATACCTGCGATAGAACAAGAAAATAAATGCTAGAAAGAACGATGTAATACCGCAAATATTCATGTATATAACTAGTGCAAAAACTAAACACCAAGCCAAAGAATGCCATGTGTTCTACGGCTGCATGTGTCACAAGTCACAACAAATAGAAACACAGTCAAATTTGTCCTTCAAGTTTTTACGTGATCAAAATGGCCCATCAAATATAGAACAAACAACAAAGTAATCCACAGTTCAAATGTTCAATACATCATCAAAAAGGTACTTATGTATGTCAGCATTTCTATCAGCACTATGTTCCAATCATGAAATTAAAGCACATGGTATTTGAAAAAAAATATTATATATACATGCCTGTGTGTGTGTGTGTATGAATGTATGTATGTATATATATGTATATACATGTATATATGTATGTATCTATATGTATATATGTATGTATACTATAATCATGCCAGTTCAACAAGCGAGGAATCAATAGCTGCCATACCCAAGCTCTGTGATAACATCTTGACATGTCCGAGCATCGGTGTTTAAAGAATTCCGCACGGGTATCTTCTTTTCTGTCAACGAAGGATCAGTTTCCGCAAGGGTTGCAGTAGTGATAGAGACAACTGAACTCTCAACAGGATATTTTTCAGAACCAATGCAACGAGAAATTAGCCACCAAAACAGTGCTCCGAGAGTATCTAAGGGGGCAAGAAAACAATGTGTGGCCTTATGGAAAACATCAAATATTGCTTCAATGCAGATTTCAACTCCAAGATGAAGATCCTATATGACATGAGAAGACAAAATCAATGATCTTGTTTAAAGCTGTTGAGATTCCTTATCAGATTAAGCTTTTAGGCAAGCTGTTAAATTAACATGGTATTAGAGCACGAGGGCAGGGGATCAAACCCTAATCTTGCCCTACTAAAAAAAGGGACAATGACGTTATTAGTCCCTAATGTTTCATTAAAATTTGCACTTCTATCCCCAATGTTTTATATTTGCACTTCAAAACCTCATCTATGATTTTTAACTACATTTTCAGTCCAAAGTGCCGCGCGTGCGAATTTACATTGGTTGTATCCTCTGTACCTTCTATGTTGGTTGTTTGACACGTGGCTTTTCAGACTAAAAAAATCATAGTTAAGGGTTAAAGTGCAAGAATGAAACATTGAGGATAGAAGTGCAAATTTCATGAAATTTAAAGGGATATATTTATTTATATATCACGCCAGATATTAACTAAAGCTTTTAGCTGAGTTGGTAATTTAACACAAATATAAATTTATCTCAGCACAGCAAAATATCAACTATGATGCCTACGTAAACTGGTTAGTCTAATAAAATAGATGGGCATCACGTGTGGTTCCCCTTCATTTTCCGTTTTCAGTTCTTTAAAAGTGTTGGACCAATAATTAAGATAACCAAAATGTGAAAACTATTTCGGTAAAAGTGTATGTACGAAAGAATATCAGATACACAATAGAAGAGGGAGGAAGGAGGGAGGGGGGGAACTAAAATTGACGAACCTCAACAACTCCACGTCTTCGATCAGTGGCATGTTCAACAACGTTGTCCTTGAGGCTTTGCCGTCTCCTCGGAGAATGAAGAGTTGTTCTCGGGCTTCCCGGGGTATTTGATGAACTGATGATTTTTCGAAAAGACATATTGAAGATATAAAGTGGTAAAACCAACAAAAGTTTCAGAGGAAGCAGAAGCCAATAAAATATGTATCTTATGCAGTTAATCCAATGCCTGTCGTTCTTTGGTCTGTTAGCTCTGGAAACACGAGAACTATGTGATAACGGAGATGCAGGAACATCTTCATCGCTGTCTTCTTCGTCGGATGAATATTCCATGCTTGACAACGTATCCGAATCCACAGAGAGATCATGGATGAACTGATTAAAAGACGAAACACCGCTGGTAATATTACAAAGAAACAGGTAAAGGAATGTTAAAATCTCCCGTTTTGACTAATATACATGCATATACAGGCAAACATGATTACTACAACAGCAGCAGCCTATGATGACATGAGGATGATAATTACAGAAACTGCTCGAACAATGTAATCATACAACAAGATTTAAGGAAAAGGATAACAATAATAAAATAATAAGCAAAGCCTTACGAGGATGAAATATATTCATATTTCGCCTATTTACTGTAGCAAACTATTTCTTAAATATCTACAAAATAATGCATACAACAGATCTATTTACGTGTCACGGTTAACAATGATCCCATCATTTATATTAAATAAATTCAGATCCATTTATAAAATTTACTGGTCTGAAAAACACATCTAAATGTAACTATCGCTTAAGTTTTTCAGATTAAGGGATAAGTTGTGTCATCAAAATAAGCCAAAGTCCACCAAAACATGAAGTTCAACTGCCACAACTTTTACCGATAAAAATGGCATCTACTAATATTTGATGACCCACTCCAACTCTCCAACCATGTTCATTAAGAAACCATTAGCAGAAAATAGACATAATAGGCAACTCCGACCTATGGTAGAATAGTATAGAAGATGGTGGCACTGGCATTACTTATATCTTCACAACAGATGAAGCATGGCAAATTATAGCTATTCTAATCAAATTGAATCGAATGTTCCACCTAATCAAATTTCATAATCAAAGGGATCAAATTATGTCTCCTAATTTAAGGAATCGTGCAACTGAGCTAGTGATGGGTGTCGCCATTCCAACTTGTAAATACTCTCAGGAAAATTTTTAAACCTAAGCCCTTCGTTATAGTACTTCGACCAACTGGTGTATCATGTTCCATGGTCTCTACATGCTTCCTATCAACTTGTACTGGACTATGAGCAAAGCTTCAAATGTGCTTCACTTTATTTTCAGACTGTACTGGACTCTGAACAATATAAATTTTTTTTTTTTTTTTTTTGAGGGTGAACAATATAAATTTCATACTTACAAGTTACAACAGCCAACTGCCTAATAAATACAAGCTGTACATCAAACCAGATAGCTCCCACCTAACTAATAAACAGACAGATTACGAGACCACCTAACTACCTAATAAATACAGAGTAATACAAGATATGTACAATAAGATACTTGCATGATATAGAAATAGTTCTACACACTCACAGTGGTCAAATGATTGATAAAAAGGATATAATCTCCTTGACCCTGCATATTTTGCAGCTCGTCACTTTAACAAATCTCATGAACCAAGCAATAGGCAATTGCTTTAACGAATAAACAGCTTTTGTCCCTACATGTCTTGTCGTTTGTCGGTTTCCTTCTAAATCTTGTTGGAGTGCTTATGTATATCGCTTTTCCTATGACTCCATAAAGGAATGCATTCTTCACATCATACTTATCAAGTTGCTAACCGAAGTAAGCTGCTAGGAATAGTCCTTACCATGTTCATCTCTGACATTGGGGAAACTGTCTTCTGATATTCATATTCATATGTCTAAGTATAACCTTTGGTAACCAATCTTGTATTATATCTCTCAAGTGAACCATCTACCATATCTTTCACAGTGAAAAGCAACATCCACAATATTTCATCTCCATAGGCTTATCAATAATTATTCATGTATTGTTTCTCTCGAGTGCATCATCTTTCTCTCATAGCATTCCTTCATTTTTATCTTAGATAATGCCTCAGCTAAAGTATTTGCACAAGAACAGCATTCAAGATATCAATCGAAAATTTATAGATTGGTGATAATCCTTTGAATGACACATAATGAGATAATGGATATAAAATAGAGAAAATGAGATATTTTTCATATTTTTAAAGCATATTGTACATGGAATTACGTTGCCAGCTTCAGGAGCAAAGTTAGTTAGCATCTAAGCAAATCTCATGATCATAGGGATCAAATCATATCTCTATATCAGGAATTAAAACAAGTGACTTTCGTAACATCTTATACACTAGTTGATTCTAGAATATGTACATTTAAACACCTGTTATAAGGCTTAAATAATGATTTCTGCCAAAAAAGCAATCAATCCTAAAAGTAAATAGATAAATTTTTACATGCAAGACAGACGACTATACTCCTATAAATCAAACATACAGTAACAACTACTATCATTTATCTAACTGGTTCCAAGACCCCATACTTAAACTTTTCAAGTGGATTTCAGAATTAATAAAAGCAATAAGTTCAAATTATACAGTCAAAAGAACCAAACTCACTTCTCCATCCAGCGCGGGAGCTTAGCAGCACGAAAAGTTGGCCTGAGTTCCCAACCTTGAATCCCCTCGAGGATAGAAGCTTTACCAGGTAAGATGGCCAGAAAAAGTGCTGACACGCCATTTATGAACCTCACAATATTGTTCAATGACTCATAAGTGAAGGTCTTCACTGACCTGGTATTAAGCACATCGGAAATGAAAATAAGAATAATTGACATGTTATTATGTTAACATAACTCCAAGAATAAACAAAAATAAGTTAGCAACAAACAATAAACTTAGAAACAAGAAGAAAAAGATACCAAAAAACCAAGACCAAATCACAAAAAGCCCAAGACAACTTGCTTAGTGCAGCTTATAAGAACCAACACAAGGGACTTCCAGGTAAAAACAGGGTAAGCGAAGAGATGAAACCATGAAAACGTTGAAACAGATACTCAACCCAAAGTCCCAAACACTTCCAGTACTACTAAAATCAACGCCACTAACAATCAGACAGCCCATGCATGACCAAATTTTTTCCACATAGTCTTAAGTGTCTAATGCTTAACAGAATTATTCTCATAAAATTAATAGAATCAACCTAATATTCAGTACATGTTCATCAACTGTCAGCATTTTTCAATATATTTTATTAAACTAAGGTCAGCATATTTTAGTATAGAATCCATATGACTTTTCCCCGTAAATAGAATCTGTATGACTTGTTCAGTAGCTAGACTACTGAAGTGAAAATCTCGCTCAAACTTGATACGTTATTCCCTAGTTTGCTATCCTTATACATCTGGTAACTGATCCCAAAAAGCAGGCCCTTGACTTTCACTTCAAGTAGATTAAATCCAATCCCTACACATATACATACCATAAGTAGCACGAATTATCCCCAAAAAGGATATCTTGTCGAGATTTTTTTCCCAAAATATTGTCCAGATATCTATTTCATTGATAACCCTGAGCTTTCAAGGTAACATCTCCAAATAGACAAAGAAGACTGCAACCAACAAAACAGTCAACTGGCCGGTAACTATCATAGTATCTGGTATGCCGAAAGTTAAGGTTATAGAGGGAAAACACATTCAATAATCCAATGAAAGAAAAACTCTAATGTCTTTCAATCCACCCAATTGTCCTTCACCTCTGAGTTTATCTTGCTATTAAAGGACCAAAAACATATTCCCTTCTATAACTCATCCACATCTAACCCCCCTACAGAGCACCTGTTTGGACTATTCAGAAGCTAAACTAAATTCTCACTCCAAATCCACTTAATACATATGATCAAATACTTCACAATCACAATTCAAAATAATCAAGGAGCAGATGAAAAGCTATCAAAAAAATCCATCATACAATCAAACACACATGCAACAAATTGACAGGAAGGATAAACATCTATTGCCATAAAGCTGGAAAAAATAGCTAAACCATACCAAATTCTTCCTAACTCGACTACAGATCATTCAAAAACACCATCATATATCCCCTGTTACACGCTACATAAGCACAAAATGCAAAAATGCTCAATAAATAAATATATAAAACAGAAATGGAGAGCTTACTCTTTTGTAACAGCTAAAACGTTATCAACAAGTTGCTGCACCGGCATCGTCTCCGTAAATCATACGAATCGCGATAATTTCAAGTCAAAATCAGGTAGGATAAGATCAAGCAGTTACCATAAATACCTCAAAAATCACATCAAAACCATTCCAATAAAGGAAAAAGGATCAAATCCAGCTCGGTTTCTTTAAATCCTTCCAGAAATTTCTGAATAAATAGAGATAAAAATGGAGAAAATCTATCCGCGCATAAGAAGGAAGAGGTGGCAGAAATGAATGATAGCTTTCAGGCAGCGACGATTCTTGTCGTACAGGGAATAGTCGGTTTGCTTCTTTTTTGTCATTTTTTTCTAATTTCTTTCTTTTTTATTTTTAGGAAAAATCATTTTTACTAAATTTTTTCACCGATTTTGTTACCACGCGTAGGTTGCTGATTGGCTGGAGCGTTTGTGGCCTTTCGGCGCGATAATGTCGAAGACGTGGCAGTGACTATGCATCTATGTTCATGTGACACGATATCTGACACACCGCATGCTTATTTAGCGGCATGTATACACAGCGATCTGCATTAATTCCAAAATTTAAAGACAACACGTCACATGACATGCGTATATATATATATATATATATATATATATATATATATATATATATATATATATATATATATAATTATTTGTAAACATCTGAAAAAATTAGAAAATAAGATATGTATTACATAAAAACTCTATGAATATCTGTAATATATATTCTACTTTATACACATGACAAAAGAAATTGTGATTGACGGCAAAAATATTATAAATTGTAAAAATGATTATTTATCAACAAAAACATAAAAACTTCCCATGTATTATTTATTTAATTATTATAAAAATGAAAATCTGATATTTTAAATTTTCCATTTGAAAAATTTAAATAAAGAAAAAAATTAAAAATTTGGTTCAGGAGTATCGGGAGTGTCGGTGCCGCCATGTGAGTGTCAACGGTGTGTTGCAAGCGTGTCGGATATTTAAAATTTTAATAATATTAATTTAATCGGTAATGACACGTGTCGTACATTGATGTCGGAGTGTAATAAATGTAAGTGTCTTTGTGTCGGACACTAAGACACAACGCACCATATTGAAGTGTCGGTTACATCAAAGTATGCATACTATTTATTTACTCTTTTTTTTAATTGTTAATAAAACATTGCAACAAATCTAGTTTTAGCCGTACTGAAATGATATTTGATTTCTAAAAAGTCGAATGTAACATAACATTCATTTTTAGCGAGTTTGAATTCATCTTCAAACTATGTGAAATTGAACCTGGCTTGAATACGATGTTATTGCATATTTGTTAAGCGATAATGGAATGAAATAGTTTTTTCATTCCATTTCAATGTTTGTCTATGATTATGAGTCAATGGAATTATATGAAATTTTATTCCATTAAAATGAAAAAGATTCATTTTTATTAAATTAAAAAATGAATAGAATGCGATTAAATAAAATGAAAAATGACAAAACATGTGGATGATGAGGTAAGAGTAAGTGGGTAGTAGGGTAGGTTAATGGAGTAGGGTAGGTATGGTGGGGTAAGGTAAGGTAGGTTGGGTGATGGTGGAGTAGAGTATGTGATGGGGTAAGGTAGGTGTGATGCGTAAGATAAGATATGATAAGAATCGTAAGATAGGGTTAGGTAGGATAGGGTGGTGGGTGAGGTAGGATAGTGAGGATGGGCAGGGTGAAAGTGTGGTAGGGTTAGGTAAGTAAGAATACATGCATGCCTCAATAACTCAATTCATGAAATAGTGATAATTCACAGGGGTGAACAAAAATTTTAAAATCCAAACCAACTGACCGGACCAAATTGAACCAAACCGGAAAAGCGTAAACCATGAGTTTTTGGTCGGTTTTCATATAACTAAAAACCAAACCGTTTAATATAATTTGGTTTCAATTTGAAAATTTGAAAACCGTTTGAAACCGGACCAAACCGGATACCTCATATGAAAATTTTAAATTTACAGTCTGCTTAATTCACTCTAACTCATTTCATTAAATTCCTATTTGCAATATATTAACTATCCATCATTAATTTCATATCTTAAGCATTTAACTTGTTGCAAGTTGCACACGGTTTTACTTCAATAAATCGATATCATAAGAGAACAACGCAACGCGAATCAATTAATGGCTAGCAATCTCTAACCTTATGTTCTCTTTGCTTTCTCAACACCAATATTTGAGATGACTCATCATTGTTTTTCTAATATATGCAAAAATTAGTTACATTTCACCTATCTCACTCACTTACGAAAAATAATACTTTCATATTTCTCTTCTGGTCTCACTCAAATACTATTGTGTCTTAAGCACGTTGTTATTTATCTAAGTTAATTATTCAATATTGTAGGTGGTAGTTTTTTTAGGAAGATGTTAGTTCAATACTAATAATGTGTCGGTGTTAAATCTTCATTGGTGAATTGAAATGAGTAAAATATGATTAGTTATTATCTTGATTAAACCTAGTTAGGAAGTTCGTGGTAGGTAACGTATTTGTTAATTTGGATGATGGATGATAGTTCAATATAGATAATTTGTTATATCATCTCTTCGGCTTCAATCACATAGTAGTATTGATGTAACACACATTACCATATGTTTTTTTTTTTTTTTGGATAACTAGTGATTTTCAATCGATAATTTTATTTGTTCATGAAAACCGTGAAAAACCGGAACCAAATCAAACCAAACCGGACTGAACAAATGGTTTTAACCTAAAAACCGTTTCAATTTGGGTTGAAAATTTAGAAACCGTATAAAATGGTTTGGTTTTATAGACGGGAAAAAACCGGCCAAATCGGATCATGTTCACCCCTAATAATTCATGCTAGATAACATGCTGAGCCTTGAAGAGCTTGCATGAAACTTTCACGGGAACTAGAAAGACGATGAATGAAATACGATTTCCTGCACCAAATATCAAAATTATATTAGTGATGTAATATTGTAGAAAATTAAAAACTTATCTCATGAATTAAGAAACAATATCTTTATATTTGTTTCTATGTGTTCATGTATGAAGATAGAATGAGAAATGCAAACCTAGGATGCCAAATATTATGGACAATTCTTCATAGCTGAAATTTCTCATGTGTTAAGTTATATTATTTGCACCCTTGTATGGAAAATTGGATTTTTCGTCCGATAACTTTATCATTTTTCGATTTCGTCCTGTTATTACTCCGGCGAGAATTATGTCATATATCTTTTAAAAACGTTGCAAAAATGGTCCTGTCTAGCCGGGTAAGCTGACTGGCGTGGCCACCTTGCCTAAATTTCTGTCAAATAACCGGGGAAAACAATTGGTTTTTTCATTCCCCAAAACATGGATCCTTCCCAACCCCCCTCGTCTCCTTCAATTTCCCCATCCATTAATTTTGCTTCTCCCTCACTTCATCTTCCACAATCAACCTTGCATTCCACCAAAAAAAATCATCTGTTGCAACCCACCCAAAATAGAAAACAAAATCATCTGCATAACGAAGAACCCGTATGAGAACTTGCAAAATCGGGGAGCTCTCTTCGCAAGAACAACAAATCCGGCATGGATAAGCATCCCTTACAGGTTAATAAGAAGGCTTCTGTTTATGGTAAGCTTTTCGTATCTCTCATGCTATTTTATTAAAGTGAATGTTGATTGTAGTTATATATAGAAAAAAAGGCTCTGTTTTTTTTTTCTGATTTAGGGGCCAATTTTTAATTTTTTTTATTTGGGGACCACTTTGCTTTAAATTAACACAAGTTGAAGCTTACCTGTGATTTTCATAATTGTTTAATTCGTAGTCCTCTTTTTTCCCGACAAGACATGGCTTCTTTTTTTTTTAATGATTTTAGGCTAAAGTCCAAATCTTGAATGTCTTTTCTTGTTTCCATGCTATTTTGTAGGTTTGCCAACCCCAAGCATCGCTGTACGTTTGCATTTTGCGGGTATATTTCATCATACAACTAGTGGGTCGAGGTACATTGGTGGTAGGTGATGTATGAAAAATATATCATTATATTATAGGACTTTTTATTATTATTTTTATGATATTTTAGTATAATTTTATATAAATGCATTGAAAACTTGTAAAAATCATAGTTAGTTATAATTAGATGCATGAGTTATAAGAACGATAAAAATGATGGTTTTTTCGTCGTTTTACGTTTGGTGTTTCGTTGATTTTATTGCAGGATCGATGTTTACCGAGATTCCAAAATATGACATACTTTGAAGAATAAATCATGAGTTTTTGTGGGATAAAAGATTATGCAAAAATCTAACAACTTTGAAATGTATCAATCGTCCTTAATGTTTCTACCGTAACGCATCTTCAACGGACATTTGACCTAACTTAGAGGCATTTTCAGAGAAAAGTCCTTGATGAAAGTTGTAGACCTTCAAGAGAGCTTTCCAACGAATATTAAATCATGTCAATGAGGTCTACAAACTCGAGATAGGTTTTTACTTAACATCGGATATGTTGTATGGCCGCACGCGCCGGAGAAGGCCGATCTTGCAGAAAATCTCTCGACATTGGGCCCACAAATCTCTCGACAAGGAATATATACTATTTGACCGCACGCGCGGTGGTGTTCGCACGCGCCGCCTTGTGGTGCACTCTATAAATACCCCCCAATTGCAACCATTTTGAGGTGTACCAATGCATATATCTCTCTTCTATATCTTTCTATAGTCTCGCTTGTTGTTTTTAGTTAAATAAAAGTGTAAACGGCACTCGCCGAATAATGTCAGTAGTATAAAGTATCGTTATAATGCTTAGAAGATGTATCAAGGCTCATTGATGTAAAATAGTTGCTATTTCCTGAGGGTACAACTCAAGCTTCGATTGTAATCTGCAACTTTTCTAATGTATTTATGTTTTTTGTTGTTATTAGTATCTATATATTAATTATAATGATATTAGGCTAACTTAATATCTAGCCAAGATATGAAATTGGATTAGTTTTATCTTTTTATGGAAATAGATAACGACTATGTTAAAATTGATTAAAATCGGTTATAATGAATCTCTTTCTATGTTTGAATTGAAGTAGCTAATTGATTTGAAAGAATTCATAATCTAATTATGAATTGACGCCTCGTAGTTAGTTTATGAACTCGTTAATAGAAAGACCGGAGGGTAAAATTGGCCGAGTGAAAACGTGACAACGGAATCCTATTTCCTAAACCGGGGGTAGATTTGTTTCGGGAGAAACAAACTCTTATTGAAATTTATACTCGAGAGATTATCACGTTAAATTCGCTTGTTTAATTGACATCTCTTAAAATTGGCCGTATGACAAAACGGGAGTGACCCATGCTTGAGGATGACATTGGACAGAGGACAAGACATATGACAATTTCATACACTCGTGTGAGGAGAAATTGCCTAGCTTAGGAGTATACCGTTTCGTATAATTGATTGGACCTTGGAAAAAGGAAGATCTGTCTTATCTAATTTCTACTAAAAAGATATAAGAATTCAATAACATATTCTTGGCTAGTCTCTAATTATAATATCTATATCCCTCCCTTATATATTGTTTTGGTACCTATATATACTTATATCTATATATATATATATATATATATATATATATATATATATATATATATATGTATTGCTATATATTTATATTTATATTTATATACTTATATATATCTGTTTTAGTTTTATGCATTTATTTATTGTTGATTAGTTTAGAGGTTGGTTTTATGATAAAATTGCGACTTAGATTGAGATAATAATAGCTTTTGGTGTTTAATCACACGGTGAATTACCAAGTTTTCCCCCGAGGATCGACACTCACTCACCATACTACGCTGCAATTTGACCCGGCACACCGCCGTTAGGATCAGATAGCCTAGAAAGGTCCGTCGACCTTAATGGCGCCGTTGCCGGGAACGACGCTAATTCATTGTGTTCGAATGATTTCTACTTGTATTAGCTCAAAAGTCTCGAGGATAAGTCAACACTTTTCTTATCCCATTTCTATTTTCTTTTCGTTGGTACTTACCTTAAAGGTAAGTTACCAATCTTTACTTTTATCGATTTCAACTATTTTCGGTTTTCGTTAGTTGATGACCAGAAAGAGTAAGGCCCCACTTACTCCTTATAAGCCTGACATAGATACTTACGAAAGCGCTAAGAGCGTAAAGAAAACAAGGTCATACTAGTCAAGAAATCTCCGACGGAGAATCATCATCAAATCAAAATACGAAAATGGTCAAACCAGTGATGAAACACCGAACAAGGGCTAGATCATGCTCGGCATGGCCAAAACCTTAATCAGATCTACCAATACCAAATAACCGTAATAGAAATAATCAAAATCGGAACCGTAACAATCGTAATAATAACCCACCAAATCCGAGACCTATTTGTGATCGTGACGCACCTTAAGAATAAACCGGACTAATAATCCAATTCGCTTTACCCAATGAAGGAGCAAATAATTTTGAAATAAAATCTCATCTTTTTGGTCTAATTGACACAAGAGCCCAATTTCTAGGAGAGGATGATGAGGATCCACATCACCATCTCTATCTTTTCGAAGAATTGTGCAATACAGCCAAAAGTCAAGGTGCTCATCGTGAATTAACGAGGATGTCTATGTTTCCTTTTTCTTTAAAAGGAAGAGCACGAGATTGGTTTATGTCACTCCCACATCATTCATTGACTAGTTGGGAGGAAATTCAAACCGAGTTTTTAAAGCAGTATTTTACTCCGGGTAGAAATTTGGAATTGAAGGTCGAAATTGCCAACTTTAGACAAGGATCTGAAGAAACGCTTGGGAATGCGTGGGAGAGATTTAAAAAGTTGTTAAGATCTTGTCCCGATCATGGTTATTCCTTAGATATGCAAATCCAACTTTTCTGTCGTAAATTAAGGAAAGATTCACGTGCAGATGTAGATCATGCATGTGGTGGTTCATTAATGATGAGTGAAGCCCAAATAGTTTACGATGCTATGTAAAAGATTTCCAAAAATAACAGAATGTGGGAAACCGGTTCTAGCACCGTAAAAGTAGCATTTGGCAGGAGAATGCACATCGAATACGGAAGTTCTAGCACACTTGGAGAATTTGAGTAGGAAGTTTGATGTTCCTACAAAGCTAGTAGGATCAGAAACCGTAAACTATCATACCAAATGACTACTCAAGTCATGATAATGTGTCATTAGGGATAAAGAACCGTAAGGATACTCAAGGAAGAGGTGAGTTTTTACAACAAAGATAGGAATTTGAACAACGCGTATTCAAACTCCTTTAATGCTATTAGAAAAGAGCACCCTAATTTTCGTTGGTCCGAAAACCCTAATAAGCCAGACAACCGCCATATCCAGCCCAAGAAAGAATCCATATAGTAATCAAGTTTATCAAGGAAATACATCAAATCGTAACCTACAATCGTTACTCTAGATCTTATCCACGACATACTACTCAAACTATACCAATCACCCAAAGTTCAACCCAACCTCGAAGGAGTTGATAAATGGGATAAATTAATGGAAAATATGATGGGTGTAGATCTACTCAAGCTCGAGAATATGGAAACTATGATAACTTCTATAGGTTCAGTCTCTAAGGATATGACTATGTTGAAAACGTCTATGGGTGGACATGATACGAGAATGAGAACTATAGAAGCATCATTAAGGAATATGGAAGATCATTTGAGTAGAGAAGGAGAAAAAAAACAAGAGACTCTCCGGAGGATTACCAAGTAATACTGAAAGAAATCTGAGAGAGGTAAATGCTGTGATTACGAGAAGTAGGAAATATTGTGAAGATACTAGAGCAGAAAACGCAGGAAACAATGAGGTAGAAAATGATTTAAATGGTAATATCGTAAAGGAAAAGGACGAACTTGAATTTACTGATGAAGAGGAAGAAATTATCGAAGAATTCTTAAAACAAAATAATGATGTTGAACTCCAAATTGAAGGTGAAAAATGGGTAAAAGTCCCTAGAATTCGAAGATCCTATGGATAAGGACTCGAGAACCTTATTTAAGGAACATGTCGAGAAAATCGTGAGAAAAAACAGAAGATTTAAAAGTAATCGAGAAGGATAAAGTTGATACAGGGGATGTTTTAAAGGAAAAATCTCAAGATAATGAAACTTGGCGATCAAGTAATGCTCAAAGATTCAAGGAAAAGGGAAAAGAGAAAATGACTTCAGAACCAAAGGTTATAGATTTAGAATCTTTGCCTTATCCACCGAAAGATCAAATTAAAAAGATAAAAACGATAAGAAATATGCTCGCTTCCTTGACACTTTTCGTCATATTCATGTCAATATCCCTCATTATAGAAACTTTAGTCAACATGCCTCGCCTTATGGAAAGTTTCTTAAAGATATCCTATCTAACAAAAAAACGATTAGAAGAATATGAGAATATATGCCTTAATGAAGAATGTTCGCAATACTCCAAGATCGACTACCTCTTAAACTTAAAGATCCTGGTAGTTTCACTATTCCATGTGAAATTGGAGGATTTCTGCTTAAGAAAGTATTGTGTGATCTAGAGCAAGTATCAATCTCATGTCTTATGAGGATTATAAGAAACTAGGAATAGGAGAGCTTACGAATACCGAAATGACCCTTCGGATGGCGTATAGATCAATTAAACATCCTAAGGGAATAATCGAGGACGTGTTGGTTAAAATTGATAAATTTTACTTCCCAAAGAGACTTTGTAATAATGGAAATGGAAGAAGGATATTCAAATACCAATTATTCTAGGTCACCATTTCTAGCTATAGGAAGGACTTTGATAGATGTTCAAAAAGGTGAACTAATACTGAGAGTTAATGAGGATAAAGTTTCGCTCAATATCTTCAAAGCTATGAACCATCCATACAAAGAACCGTAATCATGTTCTTTTATAGATGAATATTCTACTATCTCGGGATGCCAAATTTAAAGGTTATGAAAATAAATTAGAAGAATGTTTGGCATTTTCTATATATAAAGAAGATGAAAATGATACTGAAATGAAAGAAGTAATCCTTTATTTAGATAAAGGAGGGTTTGTTAAACATCCATGGCATCAAAATTTGAAATTGGAAATTGAAGGACCAATTTTAAAACCATCAGTAGAAGATCCACCAAGGAATCTGGAGTTGAAACCACTTCCTTCGAATTTGAAATATGCTTTTCTTGAAAATGACAATCTGTTACCAATTATTATTTCATCAACCTTAACAAATGAACAAGAGGATCAATTATTAAGAATGTTAAGACAACATAAGAATGCATTTGGATGGACAGTGGTAGATATCAAAGGAATTAGCCCTGAGATTTATGTTCACAAGATTATTTTGAATGAAGGAGCTAAACCTTGTATTCAGCCACAACGCCGCCTCAACCCGAATTTGCAAACAATCATTAAGAAAGAGGTCATTAAGCTATTAGAAATGGGAATAATCTTTCCTATATCAGATAGTGAATGGGTAAGTCCAACTCAAGTAGTTCCAAAGAAAGGAGGTTTCACGGTTAAAGAAAATGATAAAAATGAATGGATTCCGACAAGCGGAAATTACAGATATCGAATGTGTATTGACTTTCGAAACCGAATGATCATACTAAAAGGATCATCATCCACTTCCATTCATCGCATGTATGTTGGAAAGATTGAGTGGACATAAGTATTATCGCTTCTTAGATGGTTATTCGTGTTATTTACGATATTCATTGCAGCAGGAGATAGAGAAAAACTACTTTCACTTGTCCCTATGGAACTTTTGCTTATAAAAGAATGCCGTTTGATTATGTAATGCACATGCTACATTTCAAATGATGTATGATGGCAATATTTTCCGATATGGTCGAGAAATTCTTAGAAATCTTTATGGATGACTTTGGTGTTTATGGAGATTCTTTTGATAAATGCTTATCACAATTAGAACGCTGCTTTTACAACGCTGTGAAGATACCAACTTGGTACTAAATCGGGAAAAATGTCATTTGATGGTATCTCAAGGAATTGTACTAGTCATAGAATCTCAAGTAGAATTGAAGTTGATAAAGCTAAAGTCGAAGTAATTGAAAAATTACCTCCACCAATTAATTTGAAAACGTTAAGAGGATTTCTTGACATGCAGGATTTTATAGAAGGTTTATTGCAGATTTTCAAAAATAGCAAAGCCCCAGAGTCATTTGCTAGAAAAGAAGTACCTTTTAACTTTGATGATAAATGTATGGAAGCCTTTAAGACCCTAAAAGCGAAATTAACTCATCGCACGAAGATTAGTAGCACCGATTGGGATTTGCCGCTTGAAATTATGTGTGATGCAAGTGATTTAGTCAGTAGAGCTGCTTTTAGGTCAACGATATAACAAAATACTCAAAGCAATCTACTATGCATCTCACACTTTGAATGCAAATTTCAACTTAATTATGCAACTACACGAGAAAGAACTGCTGGTCGTAATATTTGCCTTAGATAAGTTTCGATCATATATTGTTGGTTCTAAGGTAATAATCTACACGCACTATTCACTCAAGTATCTCATTAAGTAAAAAGATGCCAAACCGCGCCTTCTTAGGTGGATTCTCACATACTTCAAGAATTTGATATTGAAATTAAGGATAAAAAAGAAGTGAAAATGTAGTAGCGAGATCATCTAAGTAGGATGGATAATGATGAAGGAAAAGGAAAAGAAATTCGTGATTCGCTTTCCGGATGAGAAACTGCTTAAGATAGATACTCCTCAACCATGCGATTATTAAAAAATAGAATACCATCAAAGGAAGATTCGCCATGGTTTGGGGATATTGTTAACTACATTACCTGTAAGTACATCCCACCTCATTGGACTTGGCAACAGAAAAAGAAGTTCTTTTATGACTTAAAGTTTTATTATTGGGATAAACCGGATCTTTTCCGAAGATGCTCAGATGGAATAATTAGGAAATGTATTCCTGATAGTGAAATTTTAAGTGTATTATCATTTTGTCATGATCGTGAGGCAGGAGGTCATCATGGAGGATGGAAAATCGCTTTCAAAGTTTTACAATGTGGTTTCTATTGGCCTACACTATATAGAGATGCATATAAATATGCAAAATCTTGTGAATCATGTCAAAAATGGGGAAATATATCGAAAAAACATGAAATGCCTATGCAACCGATATTAGAATGTGAGCTATTTGATGTATGGGGCATAGATTTCATGGGACCTTTCCCTATATCTTTTGGAAAAAGATTTATTCTAGTAATGGTTGATTATGTTTCTAAATGGGTAGAAGCTGAAGCTCTCCCTACTAATGATACCAGAGTAGTGCTAAGGTTCCTTAAAAAGAATATATTCACACGATATGGCATTCCGAGGGCTATCATTAGTGATGAGAGTTCACATTTTTGTAAACCGACCATTTATTAAGGTAATTGAGAAATATGGTGTAACTCATAAACATGGAACACCCTATCATCCACAAACTAGTGGGATGTGCAGAGGTGTCTAATAGAGAAATTAAAAGAATCGTGGAGAAGACAAAGGACTCGAATCGTAAAAGCTCAAGCGAAAGACTTGATGATGCATTATGGGCATACAGAATAATACTTTTAAAACACCGATTGGTCGTTCTCTCTTACAAATTAGTATTTGGTAAATCTTGTCATCTCCTCGTTGAATTAGAACACCGAGCTTTATGGGCTATTAAATTTCTAAACTTTGATCCTAAAGTCAGCCGGTGATCATAGATTACTTCGATTAATGTAACTAGAAGAATTTCGACTCGATTCTTATGAAAATGCTTGAATCTACAAGGAACGCACGAAAGCTTTTCATGATAAGAGAATCTATAGTCGTGAGTTCCATGTAGGTGATCGAGTACTTTTATACAATTCACGTTTGAAGTTGTTTCCAGGAAAGCTTAAATCTAGATGGACAGTCCATATGACGTAACAAAAATCTATAAGTTTGGAGCTGTTGAACTAACTGATGGAAAAACAACTTTTATAGCCAATTGACACAGGGTGAAATTGTTCGTGGAAGCTGAAGGGATACCTCAACCAGAAGAAGTATTATTGCTTATCGACCCTCCAACGAATTAAGGAAGCAGAATTTTAAACTCACCGATTACGGGTACTATCTTTCTAATTCACCTTTTAATATGCATTTTAAAGTAGTTTCGCCTTTTACCGGATAGACGTAAAAGAACTGGATGCCTTTCATAGATAGAATAAGAGTTTTTATTTTACTTTTAAGATTAGGTCTCGAATAAGGATGTCGATTTAAGATAGAAGCCTTAGTTTCTAAATTAAATAAGGAATTGCTAATCAAGTCGAGAAAGAGAACTTTGTAATGGAAATTCAAGGAGTGCAATAAAAAGAAGAGCAATGTTTCTAATGAGATGTAGAATCAGGAAAAAGTGAACATGATGCACAATGTGGAAGAAATACAACCATATCCTGTGATGAGTGTTTGAATGTTATTAAGAAGGAACGATTAGTGGTTATCCTAAAATCCCGAGGAATACAAAGAGATAATTCAAACGCATCACTCCTAGGAGAAAAGGTTAAGGATCATTATGATAACAATCTTGAGGATCCGAGATTGAGGGAGTTAGCAAAAATCCTAAGAATTTCAAAGGTGTGTTTTTAATTTATCGATTTTAATTAAATTTCAGACTTTTAAAGTTATTTTTCTAAACTTAAAAGAAAATATTTTTATGAAAAATTTATAATAAACCTATTTTCATCTCATGTGATTTTAAATAGGTATATTATATCAAAAATATGTGATTTCAATATTATATTAGCTTTTCATGTATTTTATCAAGTTTTATATAGAAAAATCGTATTGAACTTAGATTATATAATATAAATCATTTGATTAACATCAAATGATCTTTATGTGGTATAATTAGAGCTCATTACACAAAAATGATAAAATTTCGATTTTTGGGGGCCATGTGACCGCACGTGCAGGTACACAACCGCACGCTACTGCAAACCTATACACTCAACCCTAATCTCGAATGATAGCCTCATTTCTCACATCCCCATTTCAACTTGAAGAACAATTCGACTTCTCCTCTCTTCTCCTCAAAAATCAACCATTTTCCATCAATTTTCTTCACTCAAACATCATACAAGTGATAATCTCTCTTCCTCTCTTCAACTTAATTAATCATAAAAGAAGATACCTATTGAAGAAAAAAAAAAAAGTTGAAGCTTGGCAAGCTCAAAGCTCTCTTTCCGGCGACCACCATTAATTCCGGTGACTAAGTTTAGCTTGATAGCTTCTTAAGGTAGTATATATACTTATATTTCAAATATTTCAAATTTTAGTTAATTTTCTGAATTTATTTTGATTTATTTTATAGCCTAAGTAATTGTTGTTGGTGTTGTTTGTTTGTGTTGTTGTATTGCCATACCACTATCGTAGATGGCCTCATCATCTCAAGCAATCCTAAGAGGAAAAGATCAAGTACCAATCGTAGTACCGTAGTTCAAACTAGGCCTTTAACCAAAAGGGAGAAAACTTAACCTTTGAAAAAACCGCTAGTGCGTGAAGCTAAGCGGGCACATGATGAGTACTTTGGTAAAAGTAAGGTTTGGTTAGAACGAGGATTGATTTTTCAAGATTGGTAAAGAAGTGAAAGAAATTTTCAAGGATAGAGGATGGTTGGATATAGCTATGGATAGGAAAGATACGATTAATGTTTCTATGGTATCGAATTTTATTCAATGATTATCTACTTATGATGTCGATACGGTTGAGAGATGACCTATATCCTCTAAGAAATGTTAATGTTACTTTTTACCTGCTATGATTAATGTATTCTATGGCTTAGTAAAAATACTCAAGAGGAGGATTATCATAATGTTTGGGGTTTAGAACATCCTATGGCTTTACAAACCAAAGCTTATGAAGCCCAACAAGCCTTTGACCCTCATCATTGAATGGATAGAAAATAGGTTTGCTTATGGAAAATGTATTAGGGACATAAGGGCAATAAAACAGCTTCTTAGGCCATAATGTATGTCTTTCCACACATGTTTGTGCATTTGGTCGAGATGAAGTGGTTATTGCTTGGGCCATGGTCAATGATATTCCTATAAATCTGGGAAATTGATCTTTTCTAAGGCATGTGAGTTTGCAAGCACTCGTTATCGGCGGGATGTCTCCTGCCTCTAGTCTCATTTCTTCGCGCTTATGTGAGCTTGCAGAAGTCCCCTGCCTTACCCTCGGATAGAACTGTCTCTCCTATTTCCTCCCATTGGTCTTAAGTCGAGAGCCTTACCTCACTGGAATAATAGATTACAATAATCCTAATCGCCAAGAACAACAACCACCACCTCCACCTCCTATTCACACTCAAGTACCTAGACCACCTGTGACAAATACACCACCACAACCAACAGAGCCAAGTTGAGGCTATGTTTCAAAGATTTAGTTCAAGCCTGTGCTAGAACTGATGCTAATATAGCTTTAGCCTCATGAGAAGAATAGACAGGTGGGTGAGGACATTCGAGTTGGTCAAAGAGGATATCGAGATGCTATGAGTGAGTATGATCCTAGATTTGCCGAGATTTCGCTAGACACCCCTATAGTCACCGACCCATATACTATGCCGATTGATTCCGCCCGATTCCACCACCTGTTATATTTCAGACTATACGCCGTCATCCATAGGACAGGGTGGTATGTTTATAGTACACTGGGACATCCATGGGCATGGGAGGAGTGACTTCATAGCAGATGTGACAAAGCAGGATTTGGTTCATTTGGTCTACAGTGGATCGCCACGTCGGCGATTTATGAGGATCGAGACATCATTTCGAACTTCTCGCATCGGATCCACAAAGCAGATTCGCTTATGGTATTCATACGACGCAGCTTTGTGGGCTGATTATACTTGATACTATCTGCAGCTTCGTTCGCATTTGGATCATCGTCATCTCAGTACGACCCTACTGGTGACATTGATCTTAACTATGATGAGGACGAGTGATTTTGTCTCTGTTGTATAACTATCTACTTTTGGTTTGACTTAGTATCTTTTATGTCTCATTATGTTTGTTAAACGCTTGATGCCTCTCAGGGTAGTGCACGTTGTTATTTTGAGACTCTTTCATAGTTTTTTCGGTTGTTTTAAGTATTTCACCACGTTTTAGAAAACATGAAGAACTCTTGATGCAGAAAATAGATGCTGGAATGATCTGAAAATAGAAATATCTCTCGATCGAAAGACTATTTGACCGCACACGCGCGCGGTTGGTGTCCGCACGCGCCGGTGTAGTGGGTCGCAGGATCTTCTCGGGATATTTCCATTTCACCACCTTTGTCTATAAAAGGAAACAGATGCGACATTCCTAAAGTGCTCATTCTCTTCCTTTACCTTTAATTTTCTTGCTATAAAGAGTTTAAAATGTCCGATCGCTCGTCGATTAACGCTTATTTTCCTCCGCACACACCGAATTCGCCATTCCAAATCCATTTTTCATCAAATTCCTTACGAGCCTATGTATGCTTCGCTCACAACCCTTATATAAGTAATTTCAATCGACCACCGGTGTTGATTGAAAGGGTTTAAATTCGAAAAGGTTGACAACTGGGCATTTACGAGGATGGAAATAGATGGGTGGGACTATTTTTGTCGTATGCCGAGAGGTAGGATTAATGTTACTATGGTAAGAGAATTCTATTCAAGATTTCTGAAGCTAATCAGTGTCGTTAACACGATGCATTCTGATGAGAGGAGTTGTTGTTCCTTTCACTTCTACCAACATAAATCAAATTTTCCTTATTCCACCAAATCCACACATCACCAAGTCATTTTGAGTATCAATGGAGATTGGATACGGCCCGACGGTTTTATTACAAAATATTCGGAAGCTTGTCCACTCTTGTTCTACAATTATGATATTGATCAAAATGTCTCTACGACTGCTTTGCTTCCCCATCTTAGAACGTGGAAACGATTCATCAATTCACGAGTATATCCAATCATTAATTTCTCGGAAGTTAGTGATGATGAATTGATGCTTCTATATGTGATTACTACTTTGAGTCAAGTTATAGATTGAAGTGCTTGATTCGTAAATCACCGTGAGTTTTATGTTCGGGAGAAGACCGAATTATCATCCTTTACCATTTGGATGGTTGATTTCTAGGTTATGTGTTCGTTTGGCAAGGGTTCCGGAAAGAAGCGACGGATGAATATTTTCCACCATTCGCATTCCTCATGTTGGGCTTTTACCAATGATATTCGGGAGGATCGTCAAGTGGTGAAAATTAGATAATTGTGTTGGTAGTCGTGGAAGGAATAAAAATAATAAAAGTAGTACGATGCGTTAGTATAAGTCACAATAAATTAAAATAACTTAGTTTAATAAATTAGTTTAATTTAGTTTAACTTAATTTATGTTTTTCTAGTTTAACGTTCCTAGTAGTTTTAATTTGTATTTTAGTATTGTAATATATTTGCATGTTTTTAATTTATGTTTTTAAATGTTTTTCTTTTATATTATATAAACGCTCGTCTATTTGACACCTAAAATAATCTAACTATAATAAAATTCATTTTATTTTCTAATCCAAATTTTACTACTCATTAGCCATCGAGACGATGCCAATTGTAAGTGGGGGAGTAGGGATTGGTTAGTAAATAAATTGAATTTAATACATCAAATACTTACACACTTAGTTTAATTTTTCTTAAGGGAATAAGTGAATAATATATAATTATTATGATAAAAATGATATATTTGGATAGAATAAATTTTTAATTAAGTAAAGTAATCTTGATATATTATTTCTATATTAATTATGTCTATTTTAGATTTTTAGTATATATATCTTGATAAATATTATGAAATATTTTTTTTATGAAATTAGACAAAAGTTACTTATAATTATAATGAAATTTTAGAATAATTTTCTTTTCAAGACAAAGTATGAAATTGGAATCGGATTAGGGATGATGAGATTTTTGACATAACTTTGATAAACCGTGAGCCAAATAAGCCTACCCGAACATGATTTCTAATTTTTGTCCCCACCTCACCAGTAGAAATGATCAGCACTCACTCGAAATAGCCATTATTATTAACTAGAAATTACTAACCCTAACTTAATAATGGTCTACATTTCTTTGAAAATCCCGCAAGTTTAGTATGTATTTATGAATAGCGGTGATTTACATCGAAAATTTGATATATGCTTTGAGATTGAAATGAATGTTATTCGGAAGACAGTTTGTTATCAAATATGGTTATTCTCTATAATAATAAATAAATAAAAAAAAAAAAAAAAAATATATATATATATATATATATATATATATATATATATATATATATATATATATATATATATATATATATATATATATATATATATATATATATAGAACAAAGTATTATAGGTATCTTTTCAGCTTTTGATCGACAAACCAAAAATAAAATATCGATATATATTTGCTGATGATAGTAGTCCAAATGGTGTATTATCACGAAAATGTCCTATTGCTTTGGGAATGAAGGTATATGCTACAAATCTGGTGAAAAAGAAAAAGTCGAATCAAAACTATCAAGAATTATCACGAGTTTAAGGAAACCGGATTCGTGATTTTCGATCGAAAGAGTAGTACTCCGATCAATCTTGATAACGCAATGCCTATGTTCTTAAGTTCTTTAAAAAAAAAAAAAAAAAAAAAAAACCATATTTTGGAAGTTATCAAGGTTGAAAATTGAAAACAAAGGCGAGGAGTGTTCGATTGAAAATTTTTGATCGGAAGATGAAAGTGTAAGTGACGCATTTACTTCGCTTCTATCTCTTTTGATTTTCTTTGTTATCCTTTTCGATTAGCCAACTATCCTAAGCCTGAACGTTATGCCAATTTGCCAACTACTTGACTTAGTCTTTGATTCCGATAAATCATACAATGGAGATTAAAAGTTGTTCTAAATATTTTATTTATACTTATAAAGTAATTCATGTAAAATTTCATTTAAATAATATTTTATAACTAATTTATTACGTTATATACACTTCTTATCTTTTAAAATATCTTAGATAGATGAAATTAATATAATTATAATGTTGACAAAGATACGTTACTAAGTTAGAATTTAATCTAGAAGAATTATATTTTTATAATTTTTATATATTATCGCTTATTTTTCTCGAGGACGATCAAAAGCTAAGTGGGGAGTTGTGATGTATGAAAAATATATCATTATATTATAGGACTTTTTATTATTATTTTTATGATATTTTAGTATAATTTCATATAAATGCATTGAAAACTTGTAAAAATCATAGTTAGTTATAATTAGATGCATGAGTTATAAGAACGATAAAAATGATGGTTTTTTGTCAGGTTTACGTTTGGTGTTTCGTTGATTTTATTACAAGATCAGATGTTTACCGAGATCCCAAAATATGACATACTTTGAAGCATAAATCATGAGTTTTTGTGGGATAAAAGATTATGCAAAAATCTAACAACTTTGAATGATCAACTGTCCCTTAATGTTTCTACCGTAATCATCTTCAACGGACATTTGACCTAACTTAGAGGCATTTTCAGAGAAAAGTCCTTGATGAAAGTTGTAGACCTTCAAGAGAGCTTTCCAACGAATATTAAATCATGTCAATCTGAGGTCTACAGCTTTCGAGATAGGTTTTTACTGAACATCGGATATGTTGCATGGCTCAGACGCAGCGCCGGAGAAGGCCGGATCTTGCAGAAAAATCTCGACATTGGGCCCACAAATCTCGACAAGGGAATATATACTATTTGACCGGCACGCTGCGTCGGTGGTGTTCGGCACGCGCGCCGGCCTTGTGGTGCACTCTATAAATACCCTCAATTGCAACCATTTTGAGGTGTACCAATGCATATATCTCTCTTCTATATCTTTCTATAGTCTCGTTTGTTGTTTTTAGTTAAATAAAAGTCAGAAACGGCACTCTGCGAATAATGTTTGTAGTATAAAGTATCGTTATAATGCTTAGAAGATGTATCAAGGCTCATTGATGTAAAAGAGTTGCTATTTCCGGAGGGTACAACTCTGAAGCTTCGATTGTAATCTGGTAACTTTTCTAATGTATTTATGTTTGTTTGTTGTTATTAGTATCTATATATTAATTATAATGATATTAGGCTAACTTAATATCTAGCCAAGATATGAAATTGGATTAGTTTTATCTTTTTAGGGAAATAGATAACGACTATGTTAAAATTGATTAAAATCGGTTATAATGAATCTCTTTCTATGTTTGAATTGAAGTAGCTAATTGATTTGAAAGAATTCATAATCTAATTATGAATTGACGCCTCGTAGTTAGTTTATGAACTCGTTAATAGAAAGACCGGAGGGTAAAATTGGCCGAGTGAAAACGTGACAACGGAATCCTATTTCCTAAACCGGGGGTAGATTTGTTTCGGGAGAAACAAACTCTTTTTGAAATCTATACTCGAGAGATTATCACGTTAAATTCGCCTGTTTAATTGATGACAGACCTTTTCTAGGCTATACAGATCCTAACCGGCAGTGTACCGGGTCAAATTGTAGTGCTAGTCTGGTGAGTCAGGTCGTATTCCTCAGGGAAAACATGGTAATTCTTTTAAGTGGGGTTAAACACCAAGAAGCTATTATTAACTCGATCTAAGTCGCAGGTTTATCATTTTCCTCGGGTTAGATTATGTTAGATCAGCTAGATTAGTTAGTAATGTTAGAGTTAGATGTTAGTAAAACAGAAAAATAAAACAAATAAATACTAATATAATATATAGATATATTTTTGGATCTAGCCAAGAAATACTTTATCAATCAATATCTTTTAGTAGAAATAAATGAGATGATCTTCCTTTATTCAAGGTGTAAATTATATATGAATCGGTGTACTCTAAACTAGACAACTCCTCCTCACACGAGCGTATGAAATTGTCATATGTCCATTGCATCACCCAAGGTCCACAATCATGATTACGGTTTTTCCGAACAGTCCCGAGTACAAATCTACCTTTAGATAAAAGGAGTCATTCCGTTCACAAACGGTCAATTTTATTTAAAAGGCTCCGGTTGTCAAAGCCGGACGATTCAACTTTCCGGTTTAAGTTTCAATTAAACTGATGATTTAACATTATTACGATCTCGAGTACAAATGTCAATAAAATTTGTTTTTCTAGGACAAATCGCCCCAGTAGAAACGGGTTCCGCGTTGTCACGCTTTCACTCGCCAATTTTACCCTCCGGTCTTTCAATTTTAACGTTTCATTAAGCGCAGAAAGAAAGAGATTCATCATAATTGATTTTAATCATTATTACCGTAGTCGGTCATTCATTTTACCAAAAGATTAACTAATTCGATTCATATCTTGGCTAGATATATTTTTAGTTTAATATCATATATAAATAGAAATAGAAATAATAAACATAACAATTTTAGAATATATTACCTTATGACTATCGAATCGAATCGTTTCAATCGGATCTAACATGCCAAAGCTTCAAATCAACAATCTTCGATAATTATTCCGCCATTACAACGATACTATAACCATTTTATTTATATATGTGAAAAACATATATACATACATACATGGACATATATATGTATATATACACTCAAAAGAAAATTAAAAGAGAAACGAGATGAAAAGATCTAGATCTAGATCTATATATATATAGATAGATCTATCACATATATATTCATATATATATATTCATATATAGAATATATATATATACATGAAGGGTGTGTGTGTATATATATATATATATATATATATATATATATATATATATATATGATCCAAAATAAAAATAAAAAGAAAGAGCAGAGGGACGAGAGCAGAGAAAGAGGAAAAGAAAAGAGGGGCCTTTGATCCATTCTCATTTGCTCTGTATATATAGGCAAAGATTCAGGGGTTGGATCGATCCGGATTGGTGCCGGATCGATCCGGAATCATCATTGCGAATCCTAACCAAATCTTCTGGATTATTTGATATATATTGGATTAAAACTTCTAAAATTCATATCTTGAGTTGTAGACCTCCAAAATTATGATTCAAACGTCAAAATTAAGCTCTCGGAAAATTCTTCAACTTTCATGAAGGACTCTTCTTCAGAAAACGCCTTTTGATGGGTCATGCCCATTACTGCGTCGTTTTTATGACATTTTCCTTAATACAAATCAATTAGCCACTTGACCACCATTTGAGTTGTAGAAGTCCGATTGACTTGATTCAAAATCCATTGGAAAGCTTTCTTGAAGATATACAACTTTTATTAAGGAAACTTCTTCAGAAAATGTCGTTTTGATGAGTCATTCAGTATGTCGTGTCGCTTTCGGGATTTCCGCTAATACGAATCGATTAGTCAATTGACCATAACTTGAGTTGTAGACCTCTAATTGACGTAATTCAAAGTGCGTTGGAAAGCTTATGTGAAGATCTACAACTTTCATTAAGAAGTCATCCCCTGAAAATGCCTCTAAGCTGGGTCAAATCTCCGTCGAAAATATGTAACGATTTAAGTACTTAGAAAATTTGCTCCAGTTGAACTTATAAACTTGTGGCACCTTCTTCTAACCTCTAAACACATCTTTTAGACTCAAAACATGTCGTTACGTGGAATCTTGGTCAATGTATAATCCTCGCAATGAACCACCAAAATACCAAACGTAACTGACATCGACACTCCTAAGTTACTAAACCGATACAAAAACTAATAAAAATACGATAATTTATATAATAACTACTACTTATACATTTGAATAAAACTTAGTAATTTTGACTTGATTTGATACATAAATGCTCAAAATGGTATCAGAAGTGGGGCGAAATGTCATAATAATGATCATAAATTTATCTCTTATCACAACCCCCTACTTAGCTTTTGGTCGTCCTCGATCAAAACAAGCGATAAAACAAAATGAATAAGAGATAAATTCATGAAGATAGAAGATATAAGAGACAACCAGATGTTGCAACCGTATAGAATTACAACCAGGCGTTAACCTCAATATAAATGTATAACAAAGTGTGTGTGTGACAAGCCTTTTCAATTTCCACTATCCTCTCTTGAATAATTCAAGCAAACTAACAAATATCCATTCGAGACAGTCTAATGACTTTCCTAGGTATAGTAATGTGCTTCCTCACAAAGTTCTCCCGTGTACTTATTTGGATAATCCCTAAAGCATATCATTCAGTTTATACTGGGGATAGTCAGAAGATAACTAAGTTTTCAACCATATTTCCATTTTTTTTTTTTTTCATTTGTGTAGCATATGCCCTCATTCCCAGCAATAGGATGTTTCGTGATAACACCCTAATTTGACTACTATCATCGAGCAATGGGAGCTTTTAAACCTCATAGTGATATAGGACGTTTCGTGATAACGCCCTACTGCACTCAAATCATTGGTAGCTACAACCAACATATAGATAGTTCATCTTAATTTGGTATTTTTTATTTTTTATTTTTTATTTTTTATTTTTTATTTTTTATTTTTTTCATAAACTTAACTTATATCATTTCTATCACATTCAAACATTCAGATATTCACAGTACACGTTCAAAAGTTAGGTACTAAGTTACTGCTATTTCTCTAGAATAACCACTAGGATACTGAATGGATACAGTTTAAAATTTTTCGCTTCAATATCAAAGGCTTACGTGAAGGAATTCATGTTACACAAATATATTTGGAATTACAATGCACTTACGGTTCACATTGGTTATACACATCTAAATCGATCATTATATCTTCAAATCCATGAAATATATACCTTATACAGTTTATTTTAATCAACTAAATAATGTTCGAAAAAAATCGAAAACTAAGAGATTTATTGATACAAAATAAACATTAATGCCATTGCTAGACCAACGACTCCACTCCCCACTTACGAACTTACATTGTCCTCAATGTAAAGTGAGTGTAAATAAGTTGTTGGGAAAGCAATGGTGCACAAAAACAAGTCAAAACAAATACTCGGATGATAAAAAAGGGTGGGTGGGTGGGTTAAAGTTATAACCTCCTTAATTCCATAGTATTTGAACTAATACATGTCATACATTATTTTAAATTTAAAACAGACTAAATCATGATATGAAATATGTGACAAAGTATTAACTCTGAGTCTTTTATACCCAGATCCTCAAGGGTTATTTCAAATCGTTTTAACAACCTAAGTCTAAGAAATGATGCATTTGAATTTTTCTCTTTTTTCTCCATCGGGATTTTCGGATAACCACCTAATCATTCCCTTTATAATGACATTCAAACATTCATCCTAAGACTTGGTGAAACAAAATGAAAATCAATCCTAAGTATTAGCAAAGTATCATCCAAAGTATGAGTAATTATTATATTTAACATTTTTACGGGTTGCCTCCGGTAGCGCTTTTAGTTAACGCTGTTTGCTCGACCAAAATGATAATGATTAACTAATATAATATACTAAACCAAACGGGATACTTCTAACAATTACTCACAAAAGCACGTAACAATTAAGCACATAATTCACTAAAAATAAATGCTTAAGGAGTAAAAGGAAAGGATAGTACCCGTCATTGACTACATTTATAGTCTATAGCCAGACTTTATCGTGCTTTAGTTTTCTAATGTACTGGTGGTGGGTCATCCTCACGCACCGCATCCTTCTTCAATACTTGGTTTCCAACAGAGTTAGACAATTTCCACCAATCCACACGATTCTTGAACTTTTCCTTTGATTTTCGAGCTTTCGGTTTGCGAGCCTTCATATTATTGCTAAAGTCATCTTCTTCAATTACCTGCGTGTTAGTACAATCCACAACAAGGGAACACAAAGTGTCTACACAAGAACTAGATTCTAGTGTAATGTATGGATATTTCAATGAAATGTAAATGTTGAAGATAACGTGCTCATCATTCACTCCCAAACTAAACTCTCCCTTACAAACATCGATGAAAGGGATATTAATATTTAAGCACCGAAAAGTGTCAAGAAAACATGCATACTTATTATCCAACTTTATCTTTTTCATTTCATTTCTCGGGGAATGGGGGAGTAATTCAAGATCAGTAGGGTTAGAATGAATACCTCCCTTACCCTTGTCGTTAGATGAAGATGGTAAAGCTTCCTTGAATGATTGTGCCTTTTGAAGACATAGTGTGTCATCATTCAGTACCTTTTTCTTCAAAATATGCAGTGGATGTGGTGATGCCCTTCCAGGTTGAACCGATGTGAATTTAGGTTGAGCCGGATAAAGTTCGGTTTGAAATGGCCCTTTAGATTCCATATTCTTCTTATATTTACCATCTAAATCATCCTCTACTTCATTAATTCTCATGTTTTCTAATCCATTACTTCCACAGATCCTTCCACTTCTAGTAATAACAGCATTTACCTCTCCCGGGTTTCTTTCGGTATTACTTGGCAGCTCTCCTGGAGGTTTACTGTTTTTACGTTCCTCTTCTCTACTCAAATGATATTCCAAATTCCGTAATGAAGCTTCTACAATTCTCATTCTGGTATCATGTCCACTTATAGATGTTTTCAACGTACTTATATCCTTAGTGACTGTACCTATAGAAGTCATCATGGTTTCCATATTTTGAGCTTGAGTTGACATCATACCCATCATATTTTCGATTAATTTATCCCATTTATCAACTCCTTCAGGTTGAGTTGAACTCTGAGTTACTGGTATGCTTTGAGTGGTATGTTGTGGATACGATCTAGATAATGATTGTAGATTCTGATTCGAGGTATCTCCTTGATAAACTAGATTTGGATTCTTATATTGAACTGGATACAGCGGTTGTCCTGGCTTACTAGGGGTTTCAGACCAACGAAAAGTAGGGTGATCTCTTCTTATAGCATTAAACGAGTTTGAATATGCATTGTTCAAATTCCTATGCTGTAAAAAACTCACATTTTCCCTTGAATATCCTTTTGGTTCTTCCATCCCTAATGACACATTATCATGATTTGAGTATTCATTCGATATGACATTTTCTGAGTTTATCGTTTTACTGGCTAATAAGCCGTCAAATTTCCTACTCAAATTCTCCAAGTGTGCTAGGACTTCCGCATTCGATGTACATTCTCCTGCAAAGGCTACTTTTCTTGTGATAGAACCGGTTTCCCACATACGATTATTTTTGGAAATCTTTTTCTATAGCATCGTAAACTATTTGGGCTTCACTCATCATTAACGAACCACCACATGCATGATCTACATCTGCACATGAGTCTTTCCTTAATTTACGACAGAAAAGTTGGATTTGCATATCTAAGGAATAACCATGATTGGGACAAGCTCTTAATAGTTTTTAAATCTTTCCCAAGCATTCCCAAGTATTTCTTGAGATCCTTGTTTAAAGTTGGCAATT